>OZ038378.1:16089249-16381749 GCA_964036045.1 Eutreptiella sp. 'Long Island Sound 2002' | reverse complement strand
AAGTACAAGTGGGGGGATATCGAGCAGGCGCCTCAACCCCAGGAGCTGGGCCCAAGTCACAATATTCCGTGGCAGTAAAATTTCAAGTTCTGATGGTTCAGGGTCTGATAATTGACTGTTGTGGAGGGCCATTGTCAATTTCAAATCACGCACATTTAACATGTGTGACATTGACTGGCCAGGACACACCCGCAGGCCAGGCTACACCCCCCCCCCCCCCCAAAGTTGGCTGGGTCAGCTCCATTTGTTACAACACACAACAACAGACATTCGAAAGCCCACTTCAATAACACGGAGGTTTGCTGCCAACTTCTACGCCGTGCAATGGGAGCGTCGAACTGTAGGTTGGGCCAGGGAGGCCCCAACACACAAAAAAAAACCGTCACTGCACCCGTCTGCATACACTCGTGTAATATGACGTCTCCGGGCACCTCTTGTTCAGGACAGCTGGCCGCAAATCAACGAAAATGCTGCTGTGTGTGCCTTCGGGTAACAAGCCATCTAAGTCACAATGGGTAGCTGCATTGGCCGCTGGATTCCGTGGAGCAAAAATTCATGAGGATCATCAGTTCCGGGCCCCATCGATGCCCAAAATGGGGTGATCCTCCAAATGGGGTGATCCTCCACGTTGTGGACCGGGGATCAGACAACCTCGTCTGCGCTGACAAAGACCTTGTAGGAGGTCACCCATGTGTTCTGGTTGTTGTACTCACCATGGCCTTGTCGAATGACGCCCCGGATGATGGGGAGTACTCTAGCATCAATCTGGTACCACTGGGGGGTGTCCCATGCTGTGGGATACCACATGCCCCGGTCAACCCTGCCATCAAAGGCATTTCTGATGGAGGACGCCTCCCGTTAGGCTGCCTCAGGATTCGCTACTCCACAAGATTCCGGTGGCAGAGAGACATCTGTGGAAACAGGAATCCGACAACTTTATCTCAGAAGGTACTGCATATCACAGTGGGCGTGGGTGTAGGGGGGTAAAGGCAGCAACCACCACAAAAAACTACCGGCTCCCTAAGTGGAAGTTTGCCCAAAGCGCATGTTATTGGGTTGAGTTTACTGGAACCAACCTGAAAACTACAAAGCACCCCAAACATCATATGCACAGGCCAAAATCTGTCAGCAAACGATGTGATAAATTCCTGTCCACAAAATCCACAGATGCACTACCACCAAGCTGCATTCTCAGGTAGGCACACACAGGGAGACTCTTGAAATTTTTGAGACTTCTAGTCCAACACGGCTGCATTTGCGAACAGCGCACCCAACGCCCTTTAAGGACTGGCACCATGCAAGCTGCCATTGCAGTACCACTGCCCCCCACATCCCTTTTCCAATATACGACCAGGTCCTAAATCAATGGTATAGGAGTATGTACCCCCCCCCCCCCATGGGGGGGGTAAGTAAAAGCACCTTGGTTTCCTTGTAATTGTGTAACCCACCAATTTTTTCTTTGTTGCGGAACCTATGACAAAGTGTTCCGCATCGGCAAAACTGGCACAAAGTACAAGTGCTTGAAAGTGAACGACAGCATACAACACCAAGTGAAACTTTCCAAGTGCCCTCTGTGGGCTGCATTGCGTTGTATCTTTCTCCTGTCACTTTGGCCCCATGTGCCCGACCATGTATGGGCTGCTGTACATGAGGAGATCGACGTCAATGATGAGGGCAATGATGGTGCTGTGTGTGCCTTGTGTTGCCTCTCTCTTTTAGCTTTTAGAGAACTCTCTTGTAGCTTTTAGAGTGCAATGTTGGTACCCTATATTATTGTTCAACACCCTCATATTTGGGGATGAAACATTTGTAGCCTTGCCCGTGAATTTTGCTAAATAGCCGCGTTGCACACACGCCACATCAGGTCCTCTCCCCTTGTATCTTGGACCAACTGTATCTTGCATGTGCTGGTTGAAATGTGAACGATATGATTGCAACCATGAGCTACAGCATGCACGGTGTCTCTACTCCTCAATCCATGACTGCGCACCATTGCAATGATGCAGCTTCAGACTTGCAGAATTGTCGTCATTCAGAGCAAGCACCCATGTGCCTCATGTATCATTCACAATAACTGGACATGGCCACTGCCAGCCTTGAGTGCAGGCTTGGGGTTGAGGTTGTGAGATGATTCAGCTTGACAAAAATGTGTTGGAAACTGAGTTTTCAGACATGTCCGCAAACCTGGCGATGAAGTATTCAAATATGCGAACATGCAGTGTTGAATTTTTCACCACAGCGTTCTCATTTTCAGTTTTGTCCGTGTCTGAGGGCTCCTTTCTGTTCTGGGTGTCACTTTTTGGCCGGGGCCTTTGATGCATCCATTCCACGCACCTCCTAGATCTCCTCTCCATGTTGCCTACCTCCTTAGCCTTAGGGATTTGTACTATCACCTGTCATTCCGCATTAATTATTGGAATCCATTTGTCCTCATTGATATTTTATGGTCATTGTGAGACACATTCTTGTGTGCGGCCCCTAAAATGCAGTAAAATCACATGGGGGACCCAAAACCCAATTACTCGCTTACGTGTTGGTACAAAAAGCCTATCTCGGCAAGCAAGGCTGCAAACAGCTGCAATTGACAAAGGATCCATAATGCATCCACAAATGCATTCGGCTGCAGGTTTGAGCCATTCCCCATCATACAAGATCCTACCACACCCATGTCAGAGGGGTCTTGATTGGTGTCAAGGGCCGTCCTTATTGCTTGCAGTCAGCATAATCCTAGTCGGGTTAGCATCGCACATTACACATCCACTTCCCACTCTGAAGGTGTTTGATACTCACTCATTGGTCAGGTACAGCAGATGTGGCAGATTTGGCAGCCTTGATAGTTGCCGATATGCCAGGAGATGGGCTGACATGCTTTGTGGCACTATCTTAAACAAAGGATAACATTGATAAAGAAAAGTGTAACCCGCTCATTTTCGTTTCAAGAACCTTCAAATTTGATTTCCTTCCCTGGATTCTGGATTCTGTCCCTACAAGCAGAAAACAAACTCAGACACGTGCTCCATCACTGGCTGCAATGATCACCCAAATATAAAAATATTCTTAGATCCAAAATGGAGAAATGAACAGGAAATCTGGCGATTCCCTACCGTGAATCCCTGAGCGTAACGATTCTCGAATAGCAACAGCAAAAGGTATCGGAGCATAATGGCTTGCTTCAATATGAATGACGGAGGTTAATGCACAACCATGGTACAAGGACCGCCAAACTCCAACCCTCTTCACGGCGGTAACCTTGTCTCTTTTACAGTCCAGGCCTTAGCCAGTGCAGCCCTGAACACTGCCCACTCCCATATTGCCATGAACTCCCACAATCGGTTGCATCTTAGTGTCCAAAATCCATATTAGTCCTCAAGTAGTCACCTATAATGGTGGGTTGGGGGCACCTGCACTGTGCCCGCCGCATGCGCGTTGTATGCCATTTCACTGGGACACAACCCCATTTTGCCCATTCATGAAAAGAGCTGTGCTAGGGTCTCCAGAGCATCTAGAGCAGAGAGGAGGCACACTGCAACATAGCCCTTGTTGTATTGTCCGGGTCTCCAAAGCAGAGAGGAGTAATGTCCCAACGCAAATTTTTTCAGAGGTGAGAGACATGCAACACTACTTATGGAACCCTCGTGGACACCAGCGGTTTTATATGGAGTTGAAAAACGGCTTGAAAACGAAGGAAAGCACAGCTCGATTGCGGAAATAAGCGGAAGTCCTGTTTTTTTTTTGGCCGTACGTCACGTAACTTTTTTTGGCGTAAATTGCTTTTTTTTTTCAACCAAAACTTTTCCTTTTAGGCGTAAGTCACATGAACTTTTTTTTGGCGTACGTCGTGTGTGGAAAAAAGTTTTTTTCAAGAAAAATGAGATTGCCTAGAAACACACGGGAAACACCCAACAACCGCCATTGCTACCGGAGGAGTTGAAGCATATAGCCCCTACCCACGGAAATTTGGGTACCTCCACCATGGCTAAGGCAATGGAGTAGTGGCATGAAGGGTGGTCTTTATACTCATCACCTACAAATGGCAGAAAGAAAGAAATAAAGTTGGAGTACACCCATATGAGGTGCTCATCATTGTCCCAAGTGCAAATGCAATTTGCCCTTTGGCCTTTGGCAAGCGGTATCAAAATGACTATTTTGCTGCCGACGCCACCCATTACGAAGCTGAAGCCAGCAATACCACTTGAGTTTGGTCACCTCGGGCCAACTACATTCTTCACATGCCACCATAATGGCATGGAGTCAACTACAAAAAGTTGGTGAACACATGCTTGTAAATCAATGCAGACTTTGTGTCTAATGACTTCGGCTTTGCACACGGATTGTTGTTCTGTGCACAAGCGCCACAGATATCCTTTACAAGGTAGATTTTCAAGTGATCAATAAATTGTTGGTCACTCACCAACCGACCCTCGGCGCCCTTTGGATACGCCTCGGGGACCTTGAATCGCTTCCCACGGATGAGCACATATGGACGGGTGCCATCCCTTGTGGGGTGGTTCGAAGAGGCGGAGGACTGTGGGTTGGTGGGGGGGCGTCAACATGGCCCTTCACGGACTGCCCATATGGGGGCACATCCTCGTAGTTGGAGGCTAGGGAGGCAGGAGATTCTCCAGCTTTCGGCTCGGAGGAAGAGGTAGCAATATTGCCCTCGGGTTGCGAAAGAGGATCCTCTTCATCAAAAAGAAGGGAGGAAGTAGATCGGGGCAAGAACTCGGAGTTGGAGGCCAAGACAGGAGGGGATTCTCCGGGCTTCTAGCAACTCACTTCCTCCTCCCAACCATTCTCCGGGATGGTGCCGGGGACTCCGACAGCAGATCCACATAGATGATGCGCAATGCTTCCCTCATGAATCCTTTCGGCAAAGGTGTCCGGATAACATCAATGTCTTCCAAGCTTCCCTGATGGCCAACCACCTTGTCACAAAGAGGGAACAATTAGCCACATGAGCAACCATCCTTTTGAAACGCCAAAGTGCGAGCATGTGTGGAAACACCCTTGTGCTCGAGGCGTTTCAACGTTGGCCGGACCAAGGAAGTACTAGGAAGTGGCTCCCAAATCTAGACTTTGAATGCCCATACTGGCACTCTATAGTCCATGGCACAAATAAATCAATGGAGCCCGGCGCAATTGTCACTTTTAACAATAAATATGAGGCGGCACCTCCAAGCCAAACCAACAACTATGTGATTGATTCCCTAACCACTTCAAACTTCTTACTAATGCTCAAGCGGGACACAATGTATGTCACCATTGTAGCCCATGCCCGTGGCTCACCGATTTCATTGTGGTCAAGCCACAATAATAATACCCCCCGGGGGGGGGGGGGGGGGGATAATGTCCTTGTCGCTCAACCAATGTCCCACGACAAGAGGCTTGGTTTCATTGACAGGCGTATGATGGGTAACCTTTCGTGCTACACTAACATAGATAGCAATATACTGTGCCTTGGAAATGCTGGCATCCGACGGCTCGGCTATTGTGCAGGGAGTGACAAGCGCAACAGTATCTTGCTCCGGAGTGCCGGTATCTGATAGCTCGGCTACTCTAAGCGGGGAGTCCTCTTCATCAAACAAGGAGGGCACCTAATTTGAAAGCTCACTCACCCCACCGGCTAGTCGTATCCGTCCACCTCCCCGACGCTTCACAGCGGGGGGGCAAAACCAACAGTGGCCCAAAAATGGGCAGATTGGCGACATAACCCCCATCCGGGGGGTTCCCAACACTTCATGGCGGGGGACAAAATCAGCAGTGGCCCACAAATGGGCAGATGGGCTACATAACCCCTGTCGTCTAGGGGGTCCCCAACGCTTTAGAGCGGGGGATATTTTTTTTGTTTTTTGGCGTAAGTTGCATACTTTTTCTTTTTAAAAAGCATGAATCACGTTTGTTTTTCGAGTAGGTCGCATAACAAAAAAAAAGCCTAAAGCAAGTTTTTTTTCGGTCGCGTGCCATGCATTTTTAGGTTTTCCTTTCCAAACTCAACTTACGCCCCTTCCCCCAAAAAAAAACAAGCGACTTACGCCCGACACTTGAAAATGGGGTGCATTGTCCAATCTGTCCCAAAAATCGTTGAAATGGATTGCGGCATGGTGTCCACCGCACTTTAACTTCTGCACTGTGCATTCACTGCATCCAGTGTTCCCCCATAGCCCTGGTGTTGTTGCAATGGCTGTTATGAGCATGTGTGTCATAGTGGTAAGGTGACAGTGTCACAAACAAACATGTTTGCAATTGGTTCGAAATTGCACCGAGGTATGTGAAACACGGCAATTCCGACACTGTGGTTCGACGATACAAAAAAAAAAGTAAAAGCACAACCACTGGCAGGATGTGTCTTAGATGTGCCATATGGGACAGAAACCATACATGTTGTTGCATAGTGCTCATGACTAGACATACCAGTCATACGTACATCTTTGTGTTGAGAAACATGGCATTGAAGGGTTAATAAAACATGGCATGAAAGACTAAACAGGAAATGCGACACTAAAAAATCAAGGAGATTTGCAACATCCAGCCTAAACGTATGGAAATCGCAGTGAAAATAAGAGTTGCTCATGGATAGCACTAACTGGAAAACTGGCACTAACTTGAAGCGCCAAATCAGCCGAAACAATATATGCTCTATCTAAATCGGGGAACATAGAACTCGAAGACGTTGTCGTTTGCATCATTTATCGAGCCCAGGAGCGGCGGGTCACTATTCCAAAATGTCATCCCCTTGATAATAGCTCTCCACTATCTTGTGCACCGTTTTGTGGGTCGAGCCCACGGGTGGAGCCCCCCCTGCATGCGTGCATGTCGGAGGACCAACGGGTGTCCGCAGTCCAAGAGCCAATTCGGCCATTCTGCATTCGTGTGTCTATTGTGTGACTTCAATACTCCAAGCCCATACCTACTTGATGCACGTCCTTGGGACATGTGTTTGCACTCGCTTCCTGTCACAAACGCACACCGGAATTTCGGTTAAGGTCGAACTTCTTCAGGCCAGAGCATGTGGCCATTCTGTGTTGGACAGGACTGCATCCTCTATGAGTCCTAGTGTCGGACACATTCAGGCTAAAACATGCAATATCAGACATATAGATCAATGGGCACCACTGGCAGGGCCCGAAGGGGTCTGGTTATGGCTGAAGTCTGAGCCTCTTTGGGGGTGCTGGGTATATGGGGGAAGAGAATCCTGGCCTCCTGCTTCCAGCAGTACTGTGCGGTCATGCTGTGGGGCAGCAGCGGCGGCAGCAGCAGCAGCAGCAGCCAACAATCACACCACCACCACCACCACCACCACCAGAGCAACAGCAGAAGGGGCAGCACAAATAACAAAAATGAAAACAGCAGAAGCATCAATATCAACAGAAACCAAAAGACAACCAGCAGCAGCAGCAGCAGCAGCAGCAGCGCAACACAAACAACGACAACGACAACAACGACAACAACAACACCCAAAGCAGCACCATCAGCAGCAGCAGCAGCAACTGGGATACAACATTCATTTCATCGAACTTCGGTTATGAGGTCATTGTTTCTCCATCTGGTACTGTACATGCGATTATTGCTCTCTAGGGGGGATTCTCTAGGGGAGGGATTCCAAAATACTCTCCATGGGGCCGCACAAAATCCAATGCATGGTGGTCCATTCAAACTTTGGATCCATGTTGCACCCCTTCTTGCAATCCCGCAAATCCTCTTACCCAATTTGAAGGTTTGGGTTGAAGAAAGGTAACGAGTCCGCAATGTTCCGGTGCACGCACGCGCATGACATCGTACGGTCGCATGCACTTGACGTAGTGCAGGAGCATTGCACCACCATCTGAAGCTGATTTAGAGCCGCGGATTGCCACTGGCCACTGATGCAGTGCGTGGGCGGCGGATTCCCATTGATTGCCACTGGGTATGATGCGGGAGCTGTGCACTGCTACCCAAGGGCAGTCAGTGGTGCAGCTGCCAATCGTAATGCACTGCTGCCTCATACTGCCATGGCGCAGTGCATGAGCGCTGCGCTCGCGTGAAATGTGCACCAACCGTTCCCCGATTTCATTGGCAAGGGGGGTTTCCAGTGCACTTCTGTTTCGTGGTTTCGCTGGGCCCCTGCTCCACAGGGCAGTTCACCTGCGCTACAGCGGCAGGCATCCGTACTCGCAATGCGGGTGGCAATTTTTGCACTGTGATGGGGGTAGGGCACTGGTTTTGCATGCGACCACCAGTCGGGCCATAACGAACAATTAAGCAGGACTTCGCAGGAAAGCGGCCATGTTGTACCGCACTTTACAGCAACAGGGCTGCATGGCTTGATCTGGTTGAAATTCGCAGGGCAAGAGGGGGTAGGCGTGCCCAGCAGGGCGCTTTGCGGGAGAGGCCGCCCGGATGAAGTGTGTGTGCGCTTATGTCCTACACTGTCCGTCTGTCAGAACATACCGTGGGGGATGCATTGACAGGCGTGCCACTTCTTGCACCAGGTGACCGCGCACCACCCTCGCAATGCACCAGGCAACAGCACTCCTGCGCTACACCTGCAAAGCATTGCGATGCACTGAGGCAGTACAGCAGAGTGGCAGTGCACCGCTTCCTGCATCCGTGCACCACGTGCACTGCACACCACAGCGCACTGCTCAAACCCCACTGCCGGTGGCAGATACGCCGCCGCAGCGTCCCCGGGGCATCCCGGTGTCCTCAAACCACCTGCCCCTTGCAGAGCCCCCGCAGCACAGAACACACTAGGACGCCTGGCCCGCCTCCTTTGACCGCGATTCAGGCATCGGGGGTAACTGGGACCTCCTGGATCTCGTGGTGACCCTCGCTTGATGGCGTGGCTGGGGGTTCGGGGGTGAAGAGTGTTCGGCATGCACCAGTGGGACAATGCACAGCCACGCAGGTCAAAAGCGACGCATGCGGCGACGCAGGAATCGCGTTACTGATCGCCCGTGCCCCAAACCGTGCAGGCCAGCGGTTTGAAGGCCGCAGGCACACAGGTGCTGAGCGGACACACGATGCGGTTATATAAAGTGATGTTGAAGCGCCACGACCCAACTGTGGGCGCAGCCACAAGTGCAGGCAAACAGGCCTCGACCACACTGCTGAGGTTCTGCAAAACCACCGCGCAGCCCGTGAAGACCACTGCATCTTCCGATCCGTTGACGGCCATCCATGCGGGGAGGTCGTACTCCGGCGTAGGAACTATCGTGTCCTTCAGCTGTCTGCACGAGAGATTGCCGCACTGGCGCTCCAGTTCGCGATATGCCTTCGCGAACACCTGGCGCTCGAGGCTGTCAGGCTCGCATTCCTGCGCCAAGAACATCGGCACATACAGCACTGCGAACATAGCGAACGCCAGAGCGACGCAGAAAAGGAAAAGCAAAATGGCCTGGACGAGGCGCCCACGGCCGCCAGACTTGCCTAAGAAGCGGACAGTGGACGACAGCAGCTCGTCCGGCAGCAGCCCTGGGAGGCCTCCCTGGCCCATGGTCAAGTGCTTCATCGAGCAGCCCAGCCCTTGCGCCAACACAGAGCTCAGAATCACATTTGGATGGGGCTGCTGCCCCATTTTGATCATAGATCCAGCAAATGCCTTGCGGTACGCCTCACTCATGGCCCCATAGTCCGTCTGACGGGACCAATAAATCTTGTTGCTTTCTGCCTCCGGCGCGTCCCCCAAGTCGTCCACAAGCAGCAAGCCTGCCGTCTCCGCCGCCAGCACATGAGACGGCGAGAGGATCTTCACAACGCCCTCGTCGATTAGCGGCTGCAGAACGTCCCGCACCACGCCCTCAAAGTGATCCACAACATACGGCACTGCGCCCTGCGTCTCACCCTCGCAGTATGGGCGGCTCCGCATCGGGATGACGCCGATGTTGTGGAGCAGGATCAGGAGCCACCCCAGCTCGGGCTGGTTGAGGCGCCGCCAGGCACCACGGCGCAACAGAAACAGGGTGATGAGCACTGAGAACGCCGCGCTCAGGAGGGTGAGTGTGATGATGGCAAACTGGTACGCGCTCGCGTTGGTGTCGTCGTTGATTGTGTCGTCGATGGATTGCACCACGTCTGCTGTCTCGCCCGCCGGAGGGGTCGCGAGAGTCTCACTGAATATTCCGCGGGTGAAGATGATGGTGCCCAGGATGACCACGGCGTGCAGCCCCAGCAGGGGCAGGGCAATCGACAGCGCGATGTGGCTGTACAGCGGCCGGGACATGTTGGACTCAGAGAACCAGTTCCCGTTCATGACGGGGCTGCGCCGGCGCAGGACGGCGTGCCCTACCCCCGACGTCATCAGGCAGTTGAAGACATCGAAGTGGGTCATGCTCATGCTGAAGCGCGTGTCGTAGCCCGCGGGCTTGAGCCAGTACCTCCAGCTTCGGGCCCCATCCCTCGCCAGTTTGTTCAGCAGGACTGTGTAGTGCCCGGCGCTCTGCAGCTTGTGGACCTCTTCGGGGGTGGACCGCTCCCCGGGCCACAGCAGCAAGATGCTCTTCGCGGCCTGTTCTGCATCTTTGCTGAGCTGCGCCCACTCCAGACCACAATTGCGACTTCGGAGGTACGCATCGGACACGAGGGCAAACCGTGCCTCGGAATGGGCCGCAGCTGCTGGGCACTCCTCGGCAATTTGGGAGCCCGGGAGCAGCTTCTCGATATCCAGCCAGCGGGTCTCAAAGGGGAACAGGCGGGCGATGTGGTGGGCAGTCTCCATGCCATCACCCCAGCAGTAAGAAACAAAGAAGGTCCCGGCCCTGGAGCCTGAGAACAGCCCATGTGCGAGCTGCGTGGCAGTCTTCGGAATCGCACTGATGATGAAAGCTGCCAGCAGGAGGACAAAAAGAAGGTCCGCAAGAAGCAAGGCGGAGTGCCACTTCTTTTCTCCAAAAGCGGGTAGTTGCATCGCTAAGTACAGCGTGCCAAATCGCATGACAACCAGCAGTCCTGGCACAACGACGTGGGCAGGTCGGCTGCGGCGAGCGGTTAAGCGTTTCAGGGCTTGCCGGTGGTGTGGCAAAATCCACGTGGGCTGTCCATGCCAAAGCAGAGGGATAGATGACCGAGAAATAGCATCGTTGGAGGCCTGAAACGCTTGCTCCACGTCACAAACTTGCGGCATCACAAAAAGCTGGAAGGGAACCGAATCTGAAGCACCTTGACCCCCCGCACACGCACCAACCAAGCACAGTTTTTCACAAATGACGGACATCACCCCCAAAACACACCTACAAACTGCACTCAACTGGCTGCCATGGCTTGCGTGATCCCATAAAGCACATTGTGGGGTGCATTAGTGGTCAGCAGGTATTGAATCTTAATCAAACCCAAAAGCAAAAGATCACGGAAGCAGGACAATACAACTAGGCTCAGCCAACCTCAATTGTAATATCAATGATCCCCACGGCCAACGGTCCTCTTCAGGCACACAAGATCAGCACAAGGCAACGGACCAGCCGAAGTGGCGCCAAAACTCATGAGACATCTCTGTTTTCGGAACATTGAGGCCACGGTGCAGGTTGCAATCACACGCACAGACCCAACGCACATGCATGTGTCATCCTACACTCATGCGCAGAGACGGAGAAACAAAACGGCGGGGTACCACCTTGGACCTTCACAGAAACTTCGTTGGCAATGATGATGAAAGAACATCATATTCCTTTATCTGAGTTACGTACATGGTTGTGAATGGGGTTCCGGGAACGCCTTTTTACCCTGTTTTCATGTTTGAGAAATAGCCAAATCTTTGCTTTTGAACGGCAAAAAAGATGAGCAATGTGTTACCACCCTGTCACCACATGTGTAACTGCTGTCACCACAGGGAAATGTGGGATTTGGGCTGCAAGCAGATGCGTATCCGCATGCGAAAGCGCGGGCTACCAGTAACACAGTTCAGTAGATCTTGCTTGAAGAAAACCTAAAATGTTGTAACCGAGTGCACAAATTGGTACTCGATGATGATGGTAGTGGTTGTCTTCAGCAGTTGAAATGTGTGTCTGTGTGTCAGCGATTCGTTACCGAGATGCGGCACGTCCAAAAATCATCGTCCACCCCAACTTCCAACAAATGACCCATTACCATGAAAATGACCCCATAACCGCGGTAGATAAAAGAACATGCAATGCACCATCACACAAAGCGGGCACAAAGACACCAATAGCCATGAGTGCAATGCACTGAACTGGGCCTGCTGTGTAGCATAGTTGCAACATAGTGCCTCATGTGACTTTGTGTACACTGGTCCCTGCCACCTTACTACGAGATTCGAAAACGTACTGCTGACGTCCGCTCGGCGAAACTAACCGTGTGAGGTCTGCAACGTGGATATCATGTGTAATGCAGGGAGTATTGTGTAGTGTCTGGACATTTTGGGTACAGTGTGATTGTACTGACACCCTGCAGTACCACTTATCGATTACACTACCACGTTTTCTGTCCGACTTCCCCTTTGGGTTTCAGTATCTCTTACAATGCCCCGTGACATAACCCGTGCCCAATGCACACAAAAAAAGGCCACTTCATTGCCAATTCCGCTGGGGGAACTAGCTGCACACAGCCGTCAACTGCCCTCCGATTTATCGACAAAAACTTCAAAGATTCCCCTGATTTTCCTGACTTCACTGGCCACACTGAAGCGCTGGACTTGACCAAAAGACAACAGCACGCAGGAAAATTGTCCGGTCTTGGCCCATCACTCTCTCGCAGAACAACTCTCTAGCCGCACACATGGGTCAGCTGAGAAGCAGACAGCCTGCACCCTATCGCCCCCCATCTGGCATGGTACTGGACGCCAAGGGGCTGCAATCCTGTGCAATCGTGAACTTTCCGCACTCCCACACAAGCCCCCCCCCCCCTTCCTCTGTGACATTCCGTCTGGTTATTGTTCCTTTACGGGGCCCTGGACAGTCACCCGTTCTTCCCTTCGCATGTTGCGTCGGGTTGCTGCTTTCTGTCGGCCGCTGCGGCCGGTGCTCTTGCTGGTGTCGTTTCCGCGTTCGCGGAGCCCAGTAGTTGGTGTGTTGGGGCTGTGCTGAATGTGGCATGGTGTGCCGTTTGCGCGTCAGCGGTGCCCAATAATTGGCGTATTGAGGATGTGCTGGTTGTTGCCGGGGTTGTTTGACTGTTTTTGCTGTCCACGCGCCTCTGTCCACAGGCCGTCCATAGCCTGCCTCGCTGTGATTCTGTGTGCGTGAGGTCCAGGTGCCCTGTTCCTCCACGCGCTGTCCCGGCCGTCCACCATATGTCCTTTTCCCCCTCACGGCTGGTCTGCCCCTGATGGGCTCCCGCTCTGTTGCGCCAACAGCCCATCTGGGCTGCGGGAGACACCCCCACCTGATGCCGGTTGAGCAGGGGTTGCCCTGGCACGCCCCCCCCCTCCCTCCAACACATTTCCTCGGTCAACAGTAGCAGTTGACACAGCAGACTTGTCACTGGACACTGGACATACTGCAGTGCCCATCCAGCTTGTGTGCTGGCAAGATGAATGCACGTTTGGGGTGTCAAGTACACCTGCGAGAGCATCGTTCTGAATTTGGGTTTTCACTCCCTAACTCGGGATCGGTTCTAGTTGCAGTGCAATGGAGCAGGCCATATGAGCCACGACTGCCCGAACAAACGACACCGAGGAACACACCAGTCTAAACACAGCCCACCACTGCGATGATGATGGTAAATGGGTGGGACATGACCCCCACAAGTGTCACAAGACTTAAGGCACGACGAAAGCAAGCAAACTTGCTCATAAATGCATCAGAGGCTGCAGAAAGCGAGTACGCAGATCATCATGACTTAGTGCCTCCAAAACGGGGCACATGCATCTTCGACCTTCACAAACAACACCTTCTGGTCCCCCACCTTTCGCTTTGCATTCGTGCGTACCTGATGCTTCAAATAGACATGCACAACCTGGTTACACAGCTTTGGGCCCAACCAGGATTCGTCTAATCAAACCCCTGGAAACAAGTGCAAATCCATCTCAGAGTCCAGTGCAGTGCAGCGCAGTCCAGTCCAGTCCCCATGATCTTCAGACAGAGCTACGTGACATGTTCCCTGAGAAGGCAGCTGAAAAACCAAAACACCACGCACGACATTTCTTTGATCTTTCCCAGGGACGTCACCGAAATCGATGCAAAATGGGTGCAGAAGGACAACGACTGTGCTCACCTTCGGCACCTTCTCTGGAAGCGCAGGATGCTGTGTTCAAACGCCTGGCCGGCTGAAAGACGGCAAAAACAAGGTCAGTGTCACCATTATTGATACATAACCAATGACAGAGCCTGAGAGCCTGCACATTGACAACTCAAGGTCCCCTTCTCAGATGCAAATTGCTGCATCCCCTGGAGGGCTGGAGGATACACTGCACCGACCACACCCGACCCTATCCTGCACAGGCACGTTCGGATGTCGATGAGGCGACGGGCCACCAGCCAGCGGCGCGGCACAGAATCCACCCGCTCGGCATGCAGCCATCAGCGCCAGCGACAACTGTCTCGCCATACGCGTCCGTAAAGCGGTCCAAAGGCACTGAGTTGGCGCCTGCACCAGTTAATGCCTGGGTCGCTGGTAAGGAGGGCAGACGGCAATCAACGTCGCTGTGTCACACATTGCTTTCCATTTCAATGCATGGGGTGAATGGGGTCAGCTCATATGATCGCCTGATGTGGCGGGGATGGAGTTTGGAGTACCGACATACAGTGACAAAATCACCTGCGCAGCATTGAATCCTGCAACTGATGCTTCACATCCCCCATCTGGCACATCCAAATCAATTCTTCATACGCTCACACTCTCATCTGCCCCCCCCCCCACCCCATACCCCACAGCGCGCCGGCCTCCTTCCACTAAAACGTTGACGACCGATGTGCCGACTTTGGTGAGTTGGCGGCCCAGCCCTGCTGCAGTTGCTGTCGGCTCTAACATGCGAGTGTCTTCCTTAGGTTTGGGGAAACAAGACCCACGACCCCAATACGCTCATCGATGATATTGGGGTCAGATCCGAAGCTAAAAGATATGTAAACACTGGCATTGTCCATTGGGTCCAGGCTCAAAGGAACTACCCGTCCACACGCAGTGCATGTTTGATGGGCACGCGTGCAAACTACGCAACCAAGAAGGTCCATGTTGGCGTCCACGTTGGTCCGACACATTACCCTTGTGAGACTGGGCATGTTGAGGAATCCAATCGCACATTGCTTACCACAATGCACTACACACGAGGCAAAGGACAACTAATGTTGGGGCACAAGAACATGTCCATGCTTCCAACGCCGGGCAAAACGCACCACCGGAGATGATGAGTCTCACTCCCATTGCGCTGCCTTCTCGATATGCTGAGAATCTTGGACCGTCTCACGTCCGTGCTCTTGTGCTCCCGGTCGTGCGCACTTCGCTACGGCAGCTCAGATTGTTGGTTCATGGCAAGTGAGAA
This sequence comes from Eutreptiella sp. 'Long Island Sound 2002', assembly GCA_964036045.1. Lineage (NCBI taxonomy): Eukaryota > Euglenozoa > Euglenophyceae > Eutreptiales > Eutreptiaceae > Eutreptiella > Eutreptiella sp. 'Long Island Sound 2002'. The sequence goes on along the minus strand of OZ038378.1, from coordinate 16,366,343 downwards.
CTTGTTCTTCGACACCGTAAAATCGGCTCGTGAAGAGATCCAGTCCCCAAATCTGTTGCATGTTCTGCTTTGCCTAAATCCGTCCTCAAATGCTGGAAAATCGTTTTGACGAACAAGTTCAAGAGTTCGGCACTTCCAGGATGCCGCAATGACAATAACTCGGGCCAACCCGCGCTCCGTTGGCAAGTCTGAGCTCGTCCACGCAGCCCTTTATTGCAAGGCTTTTCGGGAGAGGACAGGAGGTCGAATTTTCATAATTTGCTGCTGAACACGTTGCGGCCTGCACGCTCCCATTTCCCATTCGTGAGGTATGCCGCATGCTGATACTGCACAGGGTTAGTACCAGGGACCGCAAGGTGCGGATTCGGAATCGTGTCGCCGATAGCGCCGATGGAGGTGTAGCCACGGCTGTACAAGGAGCAACATGGGACTTCATGCGCCGCAATGTACGCCCATATGTCGTGGTAATCCCAATCGAGTAGTGGGCAAACCCGCACCATCTTCGGCCATCCCGGTGATGTCGGTGTAAAATAGCTCAAACCGCGGCCATCGGGATCCGTTTGCCGTGTGCCCAATAACACTGCTTGCACCCCGCGCCCTGCAAGAGTTGCCGGAAAGACTGGTCAAGGGCATGAGACCGAGGAGACTTGGTCCGGGGGACAATTTGTGGGGCGCACTTACATTCCAACCAATCAATCTGGCTGCAAAAGCAAATTTGGATACAAAGAGTTTGAATGCATGAAAAAATGTACCACAAAGGGTTTCGGTGATTGTCGCCTTGTCTTTGCATGCCATCAATGCCAACGGTTCAATTTTCCATGTTGCCATATTTCAGGAAGGTAGGCTGTGGTCAAACGATGTTGGACCAATGAAACCGCACGCCACCACAGTTCCACAGTGCTGCTTTTGCTTTCCTGCAACCAATCACAACTGGTATTTCCCTTTGGGGTTGAGCAATTCTTTCTCCAAAAGCCGGTTATGGTTATGCCGGTTCACACTGATTTCACCATGCACAAATCAATCCTCTTGGACTTGACTTGTAGTGAATCGCAGAGCCTCAGCTCTCTTGCAAAGCATTTTGACAACTTCCAAAACGGCTGCCTCGGTATTAGATTGTTTGCCTTTGGCGGCGCCTATTGGCCTCTTGCCACTGCTCATTCTAACCCTCTGTGGGTTCAAACGTGTTTTGGTTGTGTCAACAGAGCCCCTGGATGACTTGTCCTGTTTGACAACTCCAGGGCCGGCTGTCCTGGAGACGGGCTGTTGCCCATGCCGTTGACCAGGTGCATCCAGATGCACACTCCGACTCCATGCTGGGTTTGCCGACTCCAGCACTGACTTGTGCGCGCTGGGGTGTGCATCTGCAGAATAATTTTCCTGACAGGGGCTTCTAACAACCACAATGAGTCTTTCCCGTTTTTCCTTTCCTTCTCCTCCTTCTGCGCTCTGCACCGTTTTCAGCGAGCGCGGTCTGCCCTGTCCTGTTATCTCCTCTTGTTTGTCCCTTTCCCCATGCCCAGTTTCCTCTGGGCCCTCCCTATTCTTTCTGCCCTGGGGGGCATTGGGTGGCGGGGGAGCGTGTTGCTGTAGGGAGGGGGTAGAGGAGGGGGCGGGGGAGGGGGAGTGGGAGTGGGTTCGTCGCACCCTGCCCCCTCCTTCCCCTTGAGGAGGAAGATCCTGGCTCAAGGGGGCTCCTTGTTGGAGTTGGTGTGCTTGGTGTTGGTGGTTTTGGCCACTTGCTTCTGCTGGCCCACATATCCCAGTCTGTCTTGGGCATAGTTGCATGCTTTTTGATGGCATGTTGGCCTTAGCTGCCATGGCGGTGATAGATCATGCACGTAGCGCCCGCCGTCAGTCTAAGGGATCGGGACCGGGGCCAGTTCCCTTCGTACGCATCCCCGCAATTGGGGCGAGGGAGGAGTCCGCAGCCTCCCCCCCCTCCCCTGTAAAGTTTCTGTTGCCACATCACCCAGGGCCCATGGTGCCCCAAGCGTCTTTTCTGGGCTGTCTTGTGCTGTCCTAGGCTGCCCTCTATTGTTGTTGCATGGGTGTGTGCGTTCCGCCATTGTTGGTGTCGGTGTTGCTGCGGCGGAGCTGTAGGGGTAGTTGCTAGCGTGTGGTGTGTTGGGAGGGGGGGGGGTTGGCACAAGGCCTTGGTGGTGGGGGGGGGGGGGCATTGCCCATTCTAAGTGGTTTCAGCGTTGCAGTTGGTGATGTGGTTTCTTGCGGCACTAGCAACCAAATCAGCCTCAATATTCAAGTCCTGACGGGGTTGTGTCCGCCATCGGTGACCCTATCCCTCGTCTCCCCCACATCTCCGTGCCCCTGTGTGGTTGTTGTAGTGTGCGGTATTTTGTGTTGTTGAGTGTGTTAGTATCCATACGTTCTCAACCCCAATTCTGCTGCGATGATGTTTGCGTGGTCTAGTTGCGCCATGAGTCTCACTGAGTCGTCCACTGTGAAGTGTATCCCTTCTCCCACAATAAACACTTCAGGTGCCTATATCCTTTCCTTCGGTACCCACACACAGCCTCCCACTCCCTGGACCAGGTAGACTTTGTATGGTCCCAAGAGGTACATTCATGTTCCTCCATTCGGGTAGTCTCCTGTCCATCCCCGTCTCCTCTTTTCCCTCGGTATGCCGCCCCCCTGTAGCCGAGTAGGTCTGTTGTGTACCACCTGAATTTCTCTCCAAAAAGCAGTGGTCTGGTCATATTTGTGCTGTATGTGTTGTGGTGGCGCGCCTGTCGGCTGTGGCTCCGCCCTTTGACTTTTTTTTGTTCCCCACAACCACAAACTCTACGTCTGTTCCAACCCTTGGTCCCCTCTGTCTTCTTCTCTGCTTGGTTGCCGGGCCCGCTGTGGAGTCTCTCCATGCAGTTCATTTTGTCTGCAGAAATTCGATCTAAAGTATGTCGGGTTAAACTCAAAGTTTGTGTAGTGTGGCTGTGGGGCCAGTTGGTTGTTCCCTCCCTGCCCTGCTATTGTCTTGTTACTCCTCGAGTTCTCATATGCCGAATTCAACCGCTTGAACAACTCTGTTGCTTTCTCCTGGTTGTTCTTGTTTTTGTCTGGGTGGAGTCTGAGAACCATCTTCTTGTTCGCCGCCTTGACTTCCTCCTTGCTTGCCCCAGGTGAAGTCTGAGAACCATCTTCTTGTACGCTGCCTTGACTTCCTCCTTGGTTGCCCAAGGTGTGACTCCTAATTGGGCCTGCAGACCGACCTCTACAAATCCGGTGGCAAGACTTCCACCGGCTCCACCTCCACGTCAGTTCTCAGCTTCCGGTTGTTCACTCGTACTCTCCTCTCTTCTCCCACCAGTCAACCTGGGCCTTTCCGTCCACCACTTCTTCGATTATTCCCCTACACCCCTGCAAGGCCCCTTATGTCATTCCGACCAACCGCACGCCCTGGCCCACCTGTGGTTACCCCCTAAGCCCCGTGATTATGTGCCCGCCGTTGTTTCCCTTGCTGCCACGCCTGTCTTCCTTGGCTACTTTTTGTCCTCCCGCCTTCCCTCTAATGATCTTCTTGTTTCGGCGGTCTTATCCTTACTCTGCTTCCTCTAAACTCCTAATGCGCATGTTGCTCCTCTCCTGCCCTATCACTGTCACTGCAATCATGCATTGGGTGGTGGACAAAATCAACTTCTTCATCCCTGGCGGTAGTGTTCTTGTCTCTTTGTTGTTCCGTCACCCCCTTCACTCGCTTCGCTGTGGTCTTCTCCTGCCGGATAGTATGCACGAAGTCGCCCCCCCCTACCTGCCCCCCCTACCTACCCCCCCCCCTACCCCCCCCTAACCCCCCCCCTACCTCCCCCCCCCTACCTCCCCCCCCTACCTCCCCCCCCCTACCTCCCCCCCCTACCTTCGGCTCGCTTTGCTCGACAGACGGCTCGCTTCGCTCGACGCGGGGGCCAGCCCCCGCACCCCCCTTAAATAACAAGACTCCTGCGGTGGCTACAGACCGCCTTTTGTGTTTTCCGCCTTGTGTGTGCACCGCCTTCTGTATGCACCGCCTTGCCTGTGGCCCCTTAAATAACATGACTCCTGCGGTGGCTACAGACCGCCTTTTGTGTGTTCCGCCTTGTGTGTGCACCGCCTTCTGTGTGTACCGCCTTGCCTGTGGCCCCTTAAATAACATGACTCCTGCGGTGGCTACAGACCGCCTTTTGTGTGTTCCGCCTTGTGTGTGCACCGCCTTCTGTGTGTACCGCCTTGCCTGTGGCCCCTTAAATAACAAGACTCCTGCGGTGGCCACAGGCCGCCTTTTGTGTGTTCCGCCTTGTGTGTGCACCGCCTTCCCCCCCCTACCCCCCCCCTACCTTCTCGACCCCCCCCCTACCTCCCCCCCCTACCCCCCCCTACCTCCCCCCCTACCCCCCCCTACCCCCCCCTACCCCCCCCAACCCCCCCCACCTACCCCCCCTACCCTCCCCCTACCCCCCCCAACCCCCCCCCCCCTATCCCCCCCCCTACCTCCAAGGTAGGGGGGGGGCGACTTCGTGCGATATATGCCTGCCGACACCGTTGTCGTTGCTTTTCTGTCTCCTCCAACCATTTCTGCACCCTTGCTTTCTTGCACTTATACTGGAACTGCCGCTTCTCCCTCAGCACTTTCCAAGCCCCAGGCGCCTTTTCTGGGCTGTCCTGTGCTGTCCTGGGCTGCCCTCTGTTGTTGTTGTTGCTGCATGGGTGTGCGCATTCTGCCATTGTTGGTGTCAGTGTTGCTGCGGCGTTGGTGGAGCTGTAGGGGTAGGCGCTGGCGTGTGGTGTGGGGGGGGGGAGGGTCTTACCCAGGGACCCACACAAGCCAGCCAGCCGGTCGCTACACTTGGCGAGGTTTGGCCAAGTCACAGGTTTCCAACGGCTGCCAACCTAACCAGCTAAGCCAGCCATGCGGGGTTGGGGGTGGGTGTCAAAAAATCATGCCATGGCGAGCAATGGCAAGGAACGACGCCGTACCCAATACTGTACACCGTCACAAAAAGCTGTCGGATGCGTGTTCTTTTCCTTCTTCGCCCTGACCCACCATGCACTTGCTCAGCTGGCTGGCAGGGGTGCAGTTCAAGGTGGGTCCACATGTAGTCAATGGAGCTGGTGCAGAAAATGGGACACAGTTGGACTAGGCAGTCCAGGGATAAGACCTTCCATGGGTGATCACATTTCCTAGCATGGAGCATCGGCCTGGAGTACTGGGTGCACACTTTGCTGATCATGTTGCCGGAAGACCAGGGCGCGTCACAGATTGGCAGAGACACATCACACAACTCACAGTTGCCCATTAATGACACACCAAAACCCACCACCGCAGTAATATTACCATGTTATGTTCTGTAACGAAACCAGCAAGAGCAGGACCCGCCATTGCCTGCCTGTTCCCCCTCACCTCCCCCCCCCATCCCATTTCTGTCTCGTTTCCCCGACCCCAGCCCCCCATTTCCATTTTCCGCCCCACCACTCCCATTTTCCTACAATTAAGTGACGAGGTTGCGGGGGTTGCTCTGGCATCCTTCTCACTCCACCCTGCCCTCTGAACCCCACTGCTACCCCCACTGCCCTATTCTCCCTGCTCTCTGGCAACCAACCTTGCAAATCAATCTTGCGTGTGGGGGGAAGAAGGGAGAAACGAGGGCAGGGGGGCAGGGTCCCAATTGTTGGGCTCAGTCGCACAGGCTGCAACTCCATGTGTGCACACTTTACCTAGTGTGTGGTGTGTCTAGGGGGGTTTTCTAGGGTGTTGTTGGTGAATATTGGGTTCACATAGAACCCCATGGCCGATGTGATAAGCTTGGCAAATTGTGATCACCCCAAGAGAGGGTGATCACCTACCTGTCTACTACGCATGGGAGTGAACAAAGGGGGAGGGTGCTCCTTCCCAATGCGGGAACGTGCAATTTGAAACATTGCCCAGAGACTGCAATAACACGAGGCATGCAATGTGGTTCATTCATTGTAAGATTCCTGATCACGCCATGCACATGTACCCATGGTTATGCCCCCGGGGTGTTCGCCATAGGGGGATACTTGCAATGCCCCCCATGCATGTGCATTGTGCATGAATTTGTGACAAGGCACGTTGCAGAGGTTGTGAGATCAAAACCAGGCATCGCGGACGCATCGCGGACTGTGAGAGGGTGGCTTTTAGTGCCTACTTGCTGTACTTACTTACTGTGCTCAAAACATAGTCAGCAACGTGGCCAAAAAAGTGCTGGGATCCACAGGGCACTAAAACCTACCCTCTCACAGATGCCGCAAGAGTCTGTAAATAACGAAGAATCCAAGGCGGTCCGCGGCCAAAAACAGGGAGTTTTCCGCTCAACCTTTGGACTTCACATTCATTTCACAGGGCATCATCCACAACATCTGAGCGGAAATTGAACCACCAGGGCCAGAGTGCTTGCTTGCTGGTTTCTCGAAAGGGGATATAACAAAGCAAACTATTGTTGAACCCATTTGGATAGCAATGATAACACTCCCAACATAGTATACCTCTTGGCTCAGATTTACGCCTTTTTAAGCTGTTGAGCATCTGCTGTGCACGCTGGCATTGTTTGAAGACCCACATTCCCAACCGCCTGCTTCCTTCATAATTTGCGTCACATACTTTCACACACTCGAGAACGCCTTCGTCTATCTGCTCAGGTTCAACAAGTGGGTTGGGAACCCCCTTTCGGAAAGCGGTGTCGCCACTTGCATACTATGCCAGTATGTGCGTGGATCCGCTCTTTGTGCCTTCTTTCTGTGTAGACACATCGCCACACCCACTGTAGCAAGCCTTGCATGAGATGCGTGTCACACACAGCGCACTGCATCACCTATGTGCACTATGTCTGGGGGGGGGGGGGGTAAAACATCCATGCATCCATTCATTGTGCATTTCTCGGATCAATTGGGTAAACAAAAATGCTGGCAGTACCTGCAACCTCTTTAAGGCCCTCACGGTGAGATTTGCATGGTAGCACATGGAGATCCACTCCGGAACGGTGTGTGATGTCCTTGATGAAGTGCTCAAGCTCTGGAAATGGTTCTGCCTCCGAAAAGGTGAAAGTGTACACTTTTCGAGCACGTGCAAGGCCAATGGCATCACATAACAGCCACAATAGCACCACAGAGTCTTTCCCACCGTTAAAGCTAAGGCTAATTTGCTCTAGCCCAAAGCGTGCAACGGCGTCTTGAAGGACTTGTTTTGCGTTGTGCACGCGTGTAGCCAATGCTGAGCTTTGGCACGTGGCGAGACGAAAGGAGGGTATTTGCCGTGGTAGTGTCATCGCAGCAAGAAAGGGCACTCTCCACTGAACGGCTAAGCCAGATCACGTGCAACAAAGGCAGGTCACGTACAACTCTTTTGCACAAAAAAAGACTGAGGGAACATGTGGGTCGATGGTTGCGGTGATGATGCATCAAGTGAATGTACGCCTAGCTTGAATGTCAACGATAGCTCCCATAGCCACCATAGCTAGCCACTTGACGCATCTGCTTTTGTTGGTGCCGGCTGATAAGTTCGGATGTCTCAAGCATTTAGGGATTGTGCACTACGTATTCTGCGGCACAACACCTTTGACGCCCCCCCATGGCATGGCACGGCACAGCATGGGGCGGCACACGCAGTTTACGCCCCCCCCCCCCTCCCTGTTCATAGCCCCTCGGACCCTACTGAGAACCGGCCCTTAAAGGCACGGACCGTTTGTGAGTTTGTTTAATTGCAGATCTAGGCAAGGAAAGCAATGTTTGTGGAAAACCATTCGGTTGTCAACAAGTGAGAGGGGCACACAGGCAAAGATAAAGCTGATCACGCGGCCATTAACTGAAACACAGACAACAAGTGTGGTGGTTGAAACTGCATGATGACGTGCACTCAGTTCGTTTTCGCTTTACCTTATGCAGTAGGCGTTCCGTGGCACAAGGCCTCTTTGCCCCCCCCCCCCCCCCATGGCGGCACGGCACGGCACGGCACGGCACAAAACGGGGTGGCACGCGGAGATTCCGACCCCCCCCCCTCACCCTACTGCACACAAGGCACCACACATAGTCGCGTGACAGCACAAGGCCTCTTTCCCCCCCCCCCCCATAGGCGGCACGGCACAAAACGGGGCGGCACGCGGAGATTCCGACCCCCCCCCTCACCCTACTGCACCTTACTCTCACCTCTCGTATGTAACTACGATATATGCATTCACATCACGTCTCATGCCCATGCATCATGTATGATCCGTGGGGGGAGGGCGCGGTGGAGCTGCCTTGGCAGCTCCTGTGCCGGAGCCGGCGCAGCCCCACGGACCCCACCACCCCCACCCCCACACTAAAGCGTGTGGCCTGCATCTACTGCTTAGGTGCTATGCATGGCACCTTCACGGACCCATAACATCATATGGCGGAACGGCACAAGGCACTCAAGCACATACTCACGCCAAAAGCGCCGTAATGCTCGCATCCACCACCTCTGGGGGTATCCCTTGCACCCTACCCCCCACATCACGGACCTTAGATTCGCTTGGAGGGACGGCACATTTAGGGTGTACCAAGTGCACTTGTGCAACAGTCCTGGAAACTGTGAGCCCCAGACAATGCGACTGTGTGGACTGGCTCGGTCCACCCACGTGCCCCACTCCGATTGTGACGTAGGTGCAGCAAGGGATAGGGTATATGCTTTACAGTACAATGCCACCACCACTGGGGGTGGCACCAAGTTTTTCCTCCCCCCACGTCACCAAGGCACCATGCTGCTCCCATTTCAATCTAAGCCCATAGACAAGTTGCTAAAATTCTGTAATACCCGGCACAACTTCTTCCGGTATATTCAAACATACCCGGTCGACATTGTCCTTAAATCGTGACAGGAGCACAATAGGCACCGGTGGGAAATACTGTGCATCATGTGGCACAGCAGATCGCACCTCAACCAAAACATAGGGAAGCGCCCGGTTGTCTTTACACAGCTGCCTAGTCAAATGCTGATCATGCCGCAGGGTTCCACGCATAATTGCTCCCAACCGCCCATCTGGTGCACCATCCCATGCAGTGGAGTGTACCAGCAGGACATTGTGTGAACCCAAGTGCATGCACCCTAACAGTTTTTCCATCGGGTTCCACCAGCCATCAAATCCCTGTTGGGATAAGGCTAGCAGGCTGACGTGGGCAATCCAGGGGTGTCCCATGAGGTTCTGCCTGCAGAGCATCGTCTGCGCAACGAATGGAGACAGGGTAAAATCCGTGTCACCAATCAGTGAGAACTCAGCAGAAATGACACAAGAAGCCGAGCCACAAACATGCTGTTGCATAGCCGCAGACCATTCGCTGCACACTGCGCCCCGGTGCTCACCAAAACCATATAACCACTCTCTACATAGGGCCCACAGCTCCGACAGTTGTGCAGACAAAAAGCCACCTCTAGGAACCCGAAAGGATCAAGGGCCCTAACACAAAAAGTTCATTGTCATACAACTCAAACTGTATGTACCTAAGGACTTCCGCAGACGTCACGTTGTGGAACTGGTCCAAAGAGATGACCCTTCGCAATCGCAAACATCAGGGACTCAGCCCCGGTGCCAGGTTTTACAAGGGAACAAGCCCAGCGCACCGGGGTAAGGATGTCATCTTTAGGAATCTCCCAAAACATGTCCTCCGTGTTTTCCCAAAACAGTTTGGAGCCGGAAGGGGCACTCAAGCGTCGCACAGCGCGTGCCTGATCTCGAACACCGGGTAGTTGCTGGAAGCTATGTGTGGGGAGAGCGGCTACAGTAAAGGAAATCAATTGCTCAAGAGCCCGGCTGATGATCTTACCCCATGTTGCAAAACAATTCTGTCACGTCATGCCACTTCAGCATTCGGGTCAGAAAACATCCCTCTGTGAACTTCCACTTGAGCATATTAAAAAACGTGGGCGCCAACATGCACACACCGTTCATGTTGGGCTCGAGAAACATTTCTTCCCACCACATAGCAAAGAGGCCGGGATCACGCTATATCCGTCTACACGCCCAATGGCGTACAACACCAGACACAACCCATTTAGCACAAGCTCGTTGCACAATAGTATACAGTGCACTCAAGTGTGCTGTGCGCCATGACTCACCCACACCAAACACCAAGAAGCGGGTCCCAAATACTGTGTCAGAAGCGAAACGGCGCTCATGCAGGATATGGCACACCCCATATTTCTTGGTGAGGAACTTGTCAAATACACCTCCAACGAGGTGCTGAGCATGCAAAAGGGAACGGGCTTGGAGAGCAACGTCCACAGACAAACGTGGTGCTGCTGCAGCCCCGGTGTATGCACTTTTGCACATGCTCGGTTTTTGTGAATATGCAGCTTATGTACATGTGATCAGCTTTGCCTTTGCGGGTCCCAATGGCCACCCAGTCCCTTTGACAAATTCATGCTTTGCTCTTCACTCACGGAGTGGTTGCTCAACTTGGGGGATTTTTTTTAGGCGTGTTAACACGGCCGGCCAACACAGAGGTGGAAAGCCCCCCCCCCACCCAATCCTGTGTTGTGTTAACACAGGCCCAACACGGACGTGAAAAGTACCCCCCCCCCTTTGTCCACCCCATGGCAACACAAGAAGCCAAAGATTTTGTGTTGTGTTGTGTTGTGTTGTGTTGTGTTGTTGTGTTGTGTTGTGTGTTGTGTCAGGTGCCTCTGTTCGTGCTGCAGGTTTGGCAGCAACTTCAGGCGCATCACATCCTGCAGCACCTTCTGCAGACACCTGAGGCACCTCTGCTGCAGGTTTGGCAGCAACTTCAGATGCAGCGCCTCCAGCGCCTCCTGCAGCTCGTTCTGCAGACACCTGAGACACCTGTGCTGCAGGTTTGGCAGCAACTTCAGATGCAACACCTTCTACAGGCACGTGAGGCACCTCTGCTGGTGCTGCAGGTTTGGCCGCAACCTCAGGTGGAACACATTCAGTACCATCTGGTTGTGCTGCACCACGCTTGGCACGTTTGCCCTTTGGTTTGGGCTTGGGTTGGGGCTTTGGGTACAAAACAAGGAATAACACAACACAACACAACACAACACAACACAACACAACACAACACAACACAACACAACACAACACAACACAACACAACACAACACAACACAACACAACACAACACAACACAACACAACACAACACAACACAACACAACACAACACAACACAACACAACACAACACAACACAACACAACACAACACAACACAACACAACACAACACCAACACAACACAACACAACACAACACAACACAACACCTATTGGACGTGTTAACACCTCATGCGTTGTGTTAACACAGGCCCAACACAGATGTGAAAAGTACCCCCCCCCCCGCCTGCCTATTCTCCTTGCTAGCCATTATTCAAGGGTGTGGTTGTAAGTCATGCCCTAGGTCTTGGTGGATGACAACTAACTCACAAGGCAACAAAACACCGGCTTATCCTACTTGATAGGCTTGCAGCTAATATCCAGGCGCCCGGGTCTACTTAGATGTGCCTTCCTAAGGAAGTGGTAAAAAAGGGAATTCAACACAATGCAAAGCAACAACAGAGCAAAGGCTCAACAGTGTTAAAAACACATAATCTAAAGACAGTAGATGGGTCTCGACTTTCGCCGATACTTTAGCATTACAAGCAAGAGAAACATGGGTGCACAGTGTGCCTGTGTGTGATGTGCCCTCCCTCTACCCTCCCATGGACTTGCCTTGGGCGTACCGGTGCTTCACCTGTTTTAGAGGAACCAGGGATAGTAGTCCTAAGTTTTTGAGATGGACACACAGGGGCATCCACCACCAATTCCAGGGGTAACCCTTCATGTGTTTTGCATGTCTATAGTGGTTTTTGAGACCACGGGCCTTACTCCAATAAGGCGTGTTCCCTGAACTAATAGGGGTTGCGGCATAAAAGATGAAAGGCGAGCTGAGTGAGACGAGAAGAGAGACCATGCATGAATTGCTTGTGTGATATGATGTGTAGTGCTAAGGCCGAGTGCTTTTTCGGTACTGTACTAACCCCAGTCCTTTGCTGATGGTGCCTAAAATCATGTGTAGGCTAACCTACTTTGCCCTCCTTTGAGATGTGGTGTGCCCATACATATATGTAGCAAGAGAAGCGCAAGGGTGAAGGTACAACCGTCCTATGCACCGCACAATGGTCCCTCGCAGTGTCACTGTTTCACTTCAGCTTATGGTCCAGTGAGCAGTCTTTTCTGGAGTTGTTGCACGCCTGCCTCCCTTGTCAGCTTGTCAGCTATGTTACAACGGAGTCCATCTTTTGTCCCAGTGCTGCTACTTGCTCGTTAGCTCGCCTTCACCCCGCCTACCCGATACAGCCATAAATCTTCACCATTGTTGAAAGATCCAGCACCCCGAACTACAGGTGTACACATATACCTTGCCTCTAGATCTAGATCCCATTGGTGCCATTTTCGGCCCTAAGTACGCCACCCTGTGCTCTGACCCTGTGGCTAAACAACTGAATTTTTGGACCATTGTTCAGGGTTGCGGGGCCTGGAGAGTGTGCATCGTACACATACAAGCTACAGTGTATAGGCACAAACAGCCGCAGGGGGCAGTAGACGGAACCGGACTCGTACAAAAAATCCAGCAAAGAACTCTAAGATTCACGAGTCCAGGTGGTCACAAAAAAGATATCCCATTCCATACCCATGCCCAGGATCACAGGATCATAATAATACAGCGCTGCACATTCAGGTTCGCTCTGCAGCACACGTGCTGGCAAAAGTTGCACCTTCACTGGCCCATCTGTCCACAGTAGACTATGAGACCATGAGTGCAATTGCTGTGCAGTGTGAAGCACACCTACTCATACAAAACCGCCCTCTCGTTCCCTGTCCTTGTCTTTCGCTTTATGTGACCCATGTTATGTCATGTACACATCATATGCCGCATACCCTCTCCACATGTCATCCTCTCTACCCACTGTAAGTGTCCCGCGTGCATGAAACTTGTGATGCATCCGGTTGACGTTCATACGTCAAAAAAATTAATCCTGCCCCCCCCGCCCCCCCAAGTGCCTCATCATGATCAATAGGACCACTTGCCTAAGCCGTTGCACCCGCCTTCCCTAGCTCAAACAGGCTGGTGGAGAACAGCAGGTGTGCACTACACGAACACAACGAAAACTGCTCACATGTACATTATGCTGCAAAATACGACCAACAGTGCAGATGACCAATGATCCAAGCATGACCATAGTTGGACCCCATGAAGAGTGGGTGTGTTGCGATGGTGCCATTACTGTTATTATTATCAAGTGCAACAAGTTGCAAATTGTACCTCTGTATTGGTTAGCGAGATGTCTGCATAGCTCTTGCTCCAATGTCCTATGCTATGAGATGAGTGCAGGAGCTGCGCCGGCCAAGGGGGGGGGGTTCGGCCGGCTGGCCAGCCAGCCAGCCAGCCAACCACCTAGCCAGCCACCCATCCAGCCACCTACGCCTGTCACCCACCTTGCCAGCCACCATTGCTTTGTACATGCATGTTTTCCTCACTGCCCTTGCTCTCAAGATCTCAAGATGATATCGCCGATCCATGGAGTGTGTGGTAAAATTTCCTTCCCTTTAAGCAAGGCACATCATGCATCGGGATGGGGTTTTGGGTTGTTTGCTCATGTGGGAATCCGGACCTCGTGGTCCAGTTGCACAATCACCAACACAATTGCCGTTGCATTGTGTTGTAGCGTCCCCGTGTCCAACTTACGTCGGCAAGCATGCATGGAGATGCCCCAGTGCATGCATTTTTCAATTAGGACAAAATGTGTGATTTTGTTGGCGTGCCCAACAAATTCACACGTGTCGACAGGACCGGGGATGTAGAATGGCCGACCCCCAACCGCGTTGGAATCCCAAATTGGGACGCGGACCACTCACACTTGCCACAATCATATATAGAGGCCAAAACGTGTTTTTCTTGGTTGGTGCTTCTTTAGGTGTTTGTTACCCATACCCATACCATGCGTGAGAAGAGGTGGTACAAGGTGCACTATGTATTTTGGCTGTTTTCCGGGGGCGCGCCAACCAGCCAGCCAACCGGGGGGGGGGGGGGTTCCAAAGCCTCCCAACCACCCAGCCGCAGCTAGGCGCAGCTCCCTATGATAGCCTAACCCTAATCAAGACTGAATATTGGGACCGAGCTGGTGGGGGAGGGAACATCAGCTATGACTGGTGAGGGACATCAAGAATGATTCACATGATGGCTCTTGACAAAGTGAAATCAGCTTGCAATCACCACGAGGCCCACTTTCAAGGCTTGTTGGACTTCTGAGGGGCCAAAATGCCCCAAAATGGGCTCATTTCACCCGTTTCTGCACCCCAAATGGTCTACGATGAGTTTTGGAAAAATGCGTTTTTGACCCATTTTTGACCCATTTTTGGTCCCAAAACAGCCCATTTTCAAGGCATTTTGGGATTTTCGGAGGACCAAAATGGGCCAGCACAAGCTCAAAACGGTCCAAAAACACTTGTTTTAGCGTCGCACATGGTCTAGGATCATTTTTGAGAAAAGTCATCTTTTTGCCCCTACTGGACCCTGTTGACCCATTTGGGCACCCACCTATTTGGGCTTGAGCTTGCAGCTTGCCGCAGCCTAGTGGGCCTAGGTATTGGGGTCTAGGCGTCCGTTTGGGCAATTCTGAGGGGTGGAAACCACAAAAAGTGGGGGGTTGCGGGTGGAGTAGGTGCCCTCGGAATCGCATTTTAAGCCATGTAGCCAAAGATGTGGCCTATTCTTGGTTTGTGGCTGTCGGCATTTGGAGTTTCTGGGGGCCTTTTTGGGCCGTTTCCAGGACATATCATGGAGTTAGAGGGCCGCAAAGAGCTCGTTGACGCGGGGAAGTCAAGCCGCACGTGGAGTGTACCCACCGTTACCCTTCGTTTGGCCGTTTTGAATGTGTTCCACCGCCCTTTTGGCCCCCAAAATGGCTGTTTTTGGCCCTTAATTGCAGTTTTTGAAACTGAGGTCCGCCACTTGCGAATCCCGTTCCCGGGCGCCACTGTTGAGTTTCTTGCTCAAACTTTGTGTGATTGTACTTCACACCCATAGGTATCATGCACCAAAATTTCAACCAAATCCAAAGCACCACAACGGATTTCTGATTTTTCCCCATTTCGCGCGTGCTGCTGCTTGCTTGCTTGCTTGCTGCTTGCTTGCTTGCTTGCTTGCTTGCTGCTGCTGCTGCTAAACCTGGTAGGTCCACCCTAGACACAGCAATCCAGTCTTCCAATATCCCTTGATAAACCCTTGCAACACGTCTTCAGGCACAAGAGGGCATGATCACATGCAAACAATTGCTTTCTGTGTGCAAAGGCGAGTGAAACACGGGTACATGCTGCAAATCAACATAAGCATAATGCATCTGTTGGCTGTCATTTACTCGTGGACACTTCTCAGGGATGGAACATCAGTAGAGCAATACAGTGCGCTGAGACACTATGTTTTACTCCCAATGAGCAACTACAGCTCACGGTAATCCTAACAAGGGGCCGACTGTCCTTGGGTTACACCAGACAACAAACATGGCCTGTGGTCAGGAGAGGGCAGGCAGAGGTAGTCCCCATTTGTCCAGACATCCTTTCAAACAGGGCACCCACCATCGTTTGCAGTACTCCTTTCCCTGCAGGTCCCTGACAACCAGCTCAATATTAGACTGGGCATCAGCCAGGGTGTCTCTGTAGTAGGCACAGTTTTTGGACATGGCTGGCACCAAAGACTTCAATGTACGGGGGGCTTTGGGGGCATAGGCATCGGGGTACCGCATCAGGCATTGATGGGCCTTGGTGAACTTGGTGCCCTTGTCTGCAAGTCGAATGTGGATGATGGGCGGCGAATGGTCTGTGGCCTGGTCAACCTGAATTTCACCCTGCAGAGTGGTCCAGATATCACCCATACCTTCACACTGGAGTTGCAGATTATAAACACCTTCAAGCCACGACTGCAGGTCATCAAAAGAAGTGGAAACAAACTTCATACCAAGGCAGTTGTCTCTAAACCGGCCGGGTTTCACAGGTAGTATACAAGGATGGAGGGATGCAGGGCCTTGCAAGGCAAAAGGTGGGACGGTCTGCAGGTAGTTATACTCTGAAACCATGCAGTCAGCACAAGCTAACTGTGAGGAGCAGGTCCCTCCTATAGCAATGCCTCTAATCTGTCTGTAGACTACATTCAGATAGACAAACAAATCGTTACAGTAGATGTCGAAATATACAAAATCAAGCACCTGTTGCTTCGTGAAGTTCGTGAACAGATCAGGGGAGCCCCCTCCAATGCGATCCAATTTTCTGTCTATCTTATTGATGGCGAACCGCAGGTGTCCTCTCATGCGACGAGATCGACGTACAATGGTAAACATTTCTTGAATTGCTGCCCATACCCTATCCCTGGATAGGTTTGGGAACATTGCAACAATGTCTAGCTCCCAGAACGTGACTTTATCTGGCAGTTTTCCCTGTACCCACATATCCTGTAACACAGAATTCCACTGGCGCACCAGTGGTAACAGATCTTTACAATGCAGCATCTCTGCAGTGTGCATGCATCTGGTTGCTGCCTCCAACAGAAGCTGAAGGCATCGTGCCACCAGTCGACCACGTTGTCTCAGCGGGTGATTATAGTAAGAGAAGATCACTCTGTGTTTCCACTCTATGTTGGGATAGCGTACAATCAGTGGGCCCTTATGGGGTGCAGGCACAGGCAGTGGGTGTTGCAGGTGGTACGTGCAACCGTCAGGGGGTAGGCAATTTAATTTCCATTGCAAGGAACGTAGCTTCCAGGATAATCTATCATAGGACTCAATCCGTGGTCCAGTTAGCCATACTCGCAAAGCCCAGGCAAGCATACACTGGTTAGCGGTGAACAGTGCAAATACTGCAGGGGGGTCGTGTCCCAGGGTAGGCAATATGTACAACAGCCATACAGGGTTATAACAGCACTAAAAAGGGTTATAAAACCAAGACTGGTTCCACCAGCTCGGTGACCCTAATCAAGACTGAATATTGGGACCGAGCTGGTGGGGGAGGGAACAGCAGCTATGACTGGTGAGGGACATCAAGAATGATTCACACATTGATGACTCTTGACAAAGTGAAATCAGCTTGCAAGTGAACCCCATCACCACGAGGCCCACTTTCAAGGCTTTTTTGACTTCTGAGGGGCCAAAATGCCCCAAAATGGGCTCAAAATTGGCTCATTACACCCGTTTGTGCACCCCAAATGGTCTACGATGAGTTTTGGAAAAATGCGTTTTTGACCCATTTTTGACCCATTTTTGGTCCCAAAACAGCCCATTTTCAAGGCATTTTGGGATTTTCGGAGGACCAAAATGGGCCAGCACAAGCTCAAAACAGTCCAAAAACACTTCTTTTAGCGTCGCACATGGTCTAGGATCATTTTTGAGAAAAGTCATCTTTTTGCCCCTACTGGACCGTGTTGACCCATTTGTGCACCCACCTATTTGGGCTTGAGCTTGCAGCTTGCCGCAGCCTAGTGGGCCTAGGTATTGGGGTCTAGGCGTCCGTTTGGGCAATTCTGAGGGGTGGAAACCACAAAAAGTGGGGGGTTGCGGGTAGAGTAGGTGCCCTCGGAATCGCATTTTGAGCCACGTAGCCAAAGATCTGGCCTATTCTTGGTTTGTGGCTGTCGGCATTTGGAGCTTCTAGTGGCCTTATTGGGCCGTTTCCAGGACATATCATGGAGTTAGAGGGCCGCAAAGAGCTCGTTGACACGGGGAAGTCAAGCCGCAAGTGGAGTGTACCCACCGTTTCCCTTCGTTTGGCCGTTTTGAATGTGCCCCGGGGCTGTTTTGGCCCAAAAATGGCTGTTTTTGGCCCTAAACTGCAGTTTTTGAAACTGAGGTCCGCCACTTGCGAATCCCGTTCCCGGGCGCCACCATTGAGTTTCTTGCTCAAACTTTGTGTGATTGTACTTCACACCCATAGGTCTCATGCACCAAAATTTCACCCGAATCCGAAGCACCACGACGGAGTTCTGATTTTTAGCCATTTCGCGCGTGCTGCTGCTTGCTGCTGCTTGCTGCTGCTTGCTTGCTTGCTTGCTGCTGCTAAACCTGGTAGGTCCACCCTAGACACTAAAAAGGGTTATAAAACCAAGACTGGTTCCACGAGCTCGGTGACCCTGACCCTAATCAAGACTGAATATTGGGACCGAGCTGGTGGGGGAGGGAACATTAGATATGAATGGTGAGGGACACCAATGAGTCACACATTGGAGGCGGTTGAAAGGGTAGAATCAGCTTGCAAGTGATCCTCTTCACCACAAGGCCCACTTTCAAGGCTTTCGTGGACTTGTGAGGGGCCAAAATGCCCCAAAATGGGCTCAAAATGGGCTCATTTCACCCGTTTCTGCACCCCAAATGGTCTACGATGAGTTTTGGAAAAATGCGTTTTTGACCCATTTTTGACCCATTTTTGGTCCCAAAACAGCCCATCTTCAAGGCATTTTGGGATTTTCGGAGGACCAAAATGGGCCACCATGAGCTCAAAACGGTCCAAAAACACTTGTTTTAGCATCACACATGGTCTAGGACCATTTTTGAGAAAAGTCATTTTTTTGCCCCTACTGGACCCTGTTGACCCATTTGGGCACCCACCTATTTGGGCTTGAGCTTGCAGCTTGCCGCAGCCTACCGGGCCTGAGTACGGGGGTCCAGGCCTCCATTTCGGCAATTCTGAGGGGTGGAAACCACAAAAAGTGGGGGGTTGCGGCTGGACTAGGTGCCCTCGGAATCGCGATTTGAGCCATGTAGCCAAAGATATGGCCTGTTCTTGGTTTGTGGCTGTTGCCAGCCAATCTGCACAAAATTTGCGGCTTCTGGGGGCCTTTTTGGGCCGTTTCCGGGACATATCATGGAGTTAGAGGGCAGCAAAGAGCTCGTTGACACAGGAAAGTCAAGCCGCACATGGAGTGTACCCACACTTTCCCTTTGTTTGGCCGTTTTGAATGGGTTCTAGGGCTGTTTTGGCCCAAAAATGGCTGTTTTTGGCCCTTAATTGCAGTTTTTGAAACTGAGGTCCGCCACTTGCAACACCCGTTCCCGGCCGCCACCGTTGAGTTTCTGGCTCATACTTTGTGTGGTTGTCCCTCACACCCATAGGTATCATCCACCAAAATTTCAGCCGAATCCGAAGCACCACGACGGAATTTCGATTTTTCCCCATTTCGCGCGTGCTGCTTGCTGCTTGCTGCTTGATGCTTGCTGCTGCTGCTTGCTGCTGCTGCTAAACCTGGTAGGTCCACCCTAGACCCTAAAAAGGGTTATAAAACCAAGACTGGTTCCACCAGCTCGGTGACCCTAACCCTATGATAGGATATAGCAACGCAGTTGTTCCGCTGATTTCTTCTTTTTTGTTCTTGGGGTTCCAAAAATCAATTCCTCAGCCAAGGTTGCTCATGCGGGTGGTACCCAACTATGAACGGAATTGCTATGCCCTAGCTACAACAAAAGGTGCCGGAACAAGAGCAAGGACACAAAGTAGCGTCACGCGATACTCACCAACCACCCTTCAAACCGTGACCGAGTATGCATGGATACACCCTCCTGCTCCGGGTCTGCTTCGATACACCCTATCACTCTGCCCGGATAGTAGCGGCAAATGTGAACCAAAGGGACATCCCATTGGTGTGGAAAAGGTTCTGATTCGCCGACTATGCACTTGACCCAAACCATGTGCCATCCACCCACCATTGCTCTTTCACGGCCCGACATAGAGGGGATGTGGCGTCAAACCGTAATTGCAATGCGGTGCCCGTCGCGCTTGGTTACTTCCTACCCTAAACCTCGCACCAACAACTATTGGGATTCTTAAATGTTCGCACACTGACGGGTTTTGAGAATTCTTGCTCTTTGTGCGTTCAGTGCATGGGCATGGGCATGGGCATGGGCATGGGCATGGGCATGGGCATGGGCATGTTGCAAGTAGAACACTCCTCCTACGCGCAAACTTCCTCCATAGGAATGACACGCTAGTGTCTTGCACTCAATAGTAGGGCTACATGTGTGAATTCCCGTGGATTCACTCGAAGTAAAAAGCGGTACGAATTTGCACCAGTTCAGTTGAACAGATAGCAACTATTGCGGATCCAGTGCTTGTTTGCCTGTGTGTCACAGGGATCGACTAATCCCAACCGAGCTGGTCGCCCATTGGAGCCTGAACTAGAGCTTAGGTTGGAGGCAGCAGCAGCGGGCTTCGGTGCCCTTCGTTTCTCCTTAATGCCTAGGTTGTGACGCCAAGGACCCACAAGCTCATACTTGTGGAACCACGCAACTAGCATGCTACCAAATTAATAAGCACCTTCATGCACCGGAACAACTTTTCCATCCCCGCATGGCCACACAAGGAGTTGTTGTCAAATGTTGTCAAAAGTACTTTCATGTCAAAGAGCACCAGAAAATATGTACGCAAAGGGGTCACAAACCATAGTAAACTTCCGTGGAGCACTCAAAAGGGGATTTTTGGCAAAAAAAGGGGGGGGTCCCAAGCGCCTGCGAACGCCTATGACCTCCTGCAATGGTGAGCACCCGGCTTTGCTTTAAGCGTGGAGCAGCCCATACTGTGCATGCTTGCAATGTTTTGTAGCCCGCCATACGAGGGGGGTTTGTGTCATTTTGGTAAAAAAAAAAAGTACTCGGCTTTTGTCTGTGGTGACAAACTTTTAGGCCACGGGAACAAACTTTTTGTCCGCGGGAACAGGCATTTTGGAGCGAAACTGACCATGGAGGGGGGGGGTTCTCCTCCTATTGTCGATCCTGTGGCTGGCTAGTACATGATGTGCCGATGGAACAATTCTTTTTGAAGAGCATATGTTGGAAATTGTTTGTCTCAGCTACTTTGCTGCAATGTTCCTGCTACAACACTTTTAGAGAATGGTGACCATGGCATTGCGGAACGGTAGTTGAAGTAATTATGAGTTGTGCCTCTTTTAATCGAATTCACTTCATCAATTGGGTGATCCATTAATTAATCACTTCTTCAGGTGCATTAAGACCAAATTGCCCACTTCTACCTTATAGTGCTGTCTAATGTGCCTACTTGAGGGAAGCAAAATTGCATGGCGCCCTTTTTTGGATACAAAGTTGCGGTGGCCATTCCAAGTTGGTCAAAAACACGGGCTTCCGCATTTGGACGTTGGATATGTTGGTCTTACCTTCCAATTTCCAACACGGCAACATGGTACTTAAGTGCTTAACCATGATGTCACTTCCTCTCCAACATTCCAACATGTGGCCCACTGTCTTGGGCTATCACAACGGGATATGGTGAGAAGTGGTGAGAACAAGGCAATCTTGGCGGGCACAAACGGGTCTGTTTGGCTTTGTTATTGCTCCTCTCATGCATCCAATTATGGAATCCGATGTCTGCATGTCCAATGGCATTGTCTTTCATTTGATTTAGTCCCTTGGAATCCCGAGGAGCGCCCTAGGGTAAGCGTGTGTCCAACACTTTTGTCCATACGGGGCCTCCACCAAAATCACCCCCAACCGCAGCGAGGCGCGTTTGGAGGGGGCTGGAGGGGGGGGGGGTCTCTCCCTATTCTCGACCCACCATCCGCTCCAGCCCAGGCTGGTTTCGCACCTTTGTTCCAACTCTTTTTCCGTGACCATGGATGGGTTTTTGCATCATGAGCCTATGTCTCAACCAACAATATGTGTCCAAAAGGGTATCGCCGTGAGGAGTGTAGAGGGAACAGGGACTACACAAGATGTACTATCAATGTAACTTGCCATGTGTGTGTCATTTCTCCCACAGACAAAAAGTTTGTCCATGGACAAAATGTCTGTTCCCACATACAAAACGTCTATCACCATGGACCAAAAGCCGATCACCATACACAAAAAGTGTGTGCTTGCCTTGACCTGCACTGGGGCATGCATGGACCCATGGGTGACCAACTGTAGTACAAAGGAAAGTTAGGCAAATAAATGCACGTTGATGTGACAATGCGGACCCTATCACTCTACTACATGCATTGGGACTATTGGTCGCTTGGCTAGCAATCACGACTTGCTGGGGCACACAGGATGCTGCTATTGATGACTCCTTTGCATTGGGAGTGTATGATGCTGCAGTAAGCTCGAAAGTTTGCTCCCGAGCAAAACTTTATCCATGTTCGATGAAACCATCATGTAGTGTCCATGATGACTTCATGTCCCATCCACCACATTGTACATTGTGTAATCAAATGGGGGCTCCATGAGCCCTGACCTTGAATTTGACACCAAAGAACGCAGGCCTGATTAATGACGGGGCTTCAATTGTGTCCAATGTGAACGTGCGGTGTCATCCTAGTGTGTGTGTGTGTGCATCGTTTCCGCACCCCCCAACTCCCCGTGCAGCACTTCCCACCACATGCTTGCTTAGCAGCCAGTGTCACAGGATTCTAAGGTTTCTACGATATGCTACCTTTGAACACTCAAATTGGACATATGACCCACGAGGTACATTTGGGATCAACATTCATGGGTGGCAAAAAACCAATTTTTCTGCACAACACACAGAGCAATTGACTGCCCAGGTGGCAAGAATGTTTTTGCAGCTCTTTGTTTCCTTGGAACACTTGACCTTGAAGAGCTGAACACCCTCATTCCATCGCACTGCAATGGGGTGTGGCAGGTCTGGGTGATGTTGGAGAGTTGTTGATCCAGGGAGTTGGAGGTGAGGATCCCAAGGAGATCAGTCATCGTACTCCCTCTAGCAACCGAGACGAGGGAAGAGGAGGGGACGGAGCACCAAGAGGTTGCCGCCTGCTCATCTGTGCACGTGTACCTAATTACTCTTTTTATTTGATTTGTAGTGGCTTTGTGCCACCGCTGACCTTCGGGATTATTACTGGTGATTATTGTTTCCCACACTTGATGTACTCAAGAATTGCTCAACCACCATCAAACCGGATCTAGAGGGGCTCAAGGGCGGGGGCGGAATCGGGATGGCGGATATATGCTGATAGCCAAATTGGCAGGTGGTTTTGAGCTGCAGTTGAAGCGGCCAAAGCCCACAAGCAAGCTCAACAAGGACCAAGATGAAGCATCTTGATGGTACTTGGGTCAATGCTGGCTGCTTGGGCAGACCATCCTTGAGGAGAAGAGTTTGGAGAGAAGGTACCTTTGTGTTCTGGTCAGGGGAGCTGTGTATGGCCGAATCAAACTGGGTGAAAGTTGCTTTGTGAGGTAGGTAATTTTATCCTAGAAAAAGAGGAACCAATCACATGTGTGCTGCCCTTTTTTTTTATTTGCTATGTAACTACCTCTGAGACAAGTTTCATTGATCACTTAGTTTTGTTGTACCCTCTCCTCCCTTGTTTACACTTGTGGTGCGTTGACCAAAGTTGGCATTCAGGAGATTTACAATCTAGGTCACCTCAAGATTACCGATTTTGGTCAACTTTGTAGGTTTATGTTGGTAGGTCTTAAGGGTACTTCACGCATGTGGTACCTTTTGTCGTTGGAGCAAAGTTATAACACTTGCATGGATCCACGAAACCCAGGAAGAGTCGTAGCGACGCCGGCAAGAAGCGGAAGGGAAGAAGAAGTAGAAGGTCACAGCTGGTCACGTCAGCGATAGCGACACCAGCTCAGCTCGAAGGTCGAGCACCAGCAGCAGCGACAGTGGCAGCAGCAGTAGCAACAGTAGCAACAATAGCAGCAACAGCAGCAGCAGCAGCAGCAGCAAGCAGCTGCAGCACCAGGAGGTACAGGATTAGGGCATAGGACAAGAAAAACCAAAAAGAAAAAAAAACAAAAAAAAGTAAAAAGAAAAGAAATCAGACAACCATAAACCCCCCCCCCAAAAAGGCTACGAAAGGCTAGGGAAGGACACGGGAAGGGATAGGGCAACCCTGGGGGCCCGCCTAAAATATTTCCCCGGGGCAGACCGGAGACCGGTCCACAAATATGAACACGACACGAAGCCACCGGCGGGGCCGTACATTTTTTGGCCTCTACTGCAGCATCGATTACTTTATACGTCACCTTTTGGGGCTAGATGCCTAACCCGGGAGAGCGCCTTGGCTTCCATTTAACTTCCAAAAAATGCTCCCCCCACAGAATTGTAAGGGGGGGGGGGGGTCCGCGTGGGTCCGAAGTCAGGTGGGTGGGTCCAGAGCCGGGTGGGTGGGTCTCGTCCAAAATACCCCCACCCCTCTTACAAACAATGCCTGGCATGGACTTGGCAAGGGTTTACCCTTGTTTTGGTGAAGCTGAAGATTTTGGAGTTGGCTCCATAGATACATGCATTGTTTTGTATGCCTGTTTCGCAAAGCCTTTTCTTTGCCCATACCCCCAATTCTACGGCCTATGACCATGTGCACAAGATTGCCTAAGATCCACAGATGCACGAAGCGATGAGCTGATATTGAGCCGTCGAGCATCCCAGTCTCATTGGTGATATCCACTAGAGGATGGGCCAGTATTAGCGGCCCTTGGCACAGCAAATGAGTCTATTTGGCCCAAATTGGGAGAAACAACCCACATGCGTTTTTGCGTGTCTTTATTTTTTCCGGTTATCAAAGACCCGTTGAGCCTTTGCTTTGCATTGTGTACAATCTTGCGTTTGCAACTATGGAGACTGGGCAACAGGGGGGGGGGTGGGGGGTTTTCTTGAGCTCTGATCCACGATCCGCGCCGATCTTTTGGGGGGGGGGGGGGGGGCGGGGGGGGTTTTCTTGAGCTTCGATCCACGATCCATGGTACGATCCACGGTCCGATCTATTTCCACGGTCAAGGGATAGTGAGGAGACAGGTTGCCAATTGAACTGAACTTGCAACATAAATTGTTCATGGTACAGAAATTTGAAAAACAAATTTCAATCAAGAGGCATGCGTGGATGATTTTTTGCTTTGTGCTTGCATTCTACACCACAATAGCCGATGCACTTTGAACAATTATTTAGAAGCATTTTGTGGATCGTTTTTGCCTTTGTGCTTGCATACTACACTTTGTACAATTTTTTAATGAGCATTTAGTGGATCGATTTTTGCTTTGTTGTTACATGTTACCTCAAGAAGCATGTGTGGATCGTTTTTGCATAGTACTCCATAACACCACATGCACTTTGCACAATTTTTTAACAAGCTTTTTGTGGATGATTTTTTGCTTTGTGCTTCCGGGTCGAAACTAAACACCGGGCGTCATTTCTTTCAAGGTTGGGCATGTCAGATAGATATGAGTATTGTGACCCCGCCTTCGACGGGATCGATTTTGCCACTAGGAAATGAACAACGGAATCGGGCGAATGCCTCGCACTAACCCTATTCCC
Organism: Eutreptiella sp. 'Long Island Sound 2002'; assembly: GCA_964036045.1. Classification (NCBI taxonomy): domain Eukaryota; phylum Euglenozoa; class Euglenophyceae; order Eutreptiales; family Eutreptiaceae; genus Eutreptiella; species Eutreptiella sp. 'Long Island Sound 2002'. Next base: position 16,341,080 of record OZ038378.1, on the reverse strand, counting down.
ACAAAATCAAAACTAAAACACCAAGGAAAGGTGAGTACTCCAAACTAACATGTACAGTGTTTGTACAGTGGGTCCCTTTTTTTCCCCATTCAACTAGCAGGGTTTTCCAAGGTTATCCCAAATACCCCTGTTTTGGTGTTGTGTTTGCTTGCTATGCCTTCCATGCCTTCGACCCATGTGTTTTGGCTGGTTTTGGTGGTTTTTGAAATTTTTGATCTGCACCCCTAGGCAACAAGGGGGGGGGGGTTGCCGGACCTCCGATCCACGATCCGCGCCGATCCTTTGGGGGGGGGGGTTTCCCGGACCTCCGATCCGCCGCGGATCGGATTGCCCAGTCTCCTATGTGCCGGCCAATAGCACCACTACCTCCCTTTTGAGCACTTCGCAAGTTATTGCGTACGACGTGGCCCAGGTCCACCGAGCAATATCCCCTGTTGTTTGTGGTCATGCACACAACGCATCATTGTCTTCGTGCAATTGCACATCTAGCACCACCACAAACGGGGAGGAAGGTCGCTCTTGTGAAGACCAGTTTTTGTCATGAGGCGCTTGGCCCATTTCCAAGTCTTGCACCGCATCGAAAAGTGCTACGGCAGCGAGATTGGACGGTTAGTGTCATTCGCACCCCTCCACACCCACATGGTGAACTATGTATGTGATGACAATGGCCCTTCCCATTGATTTGGAACAGTTGCGTACCGTGGTCTGTCTCGTAGGCTGGCCACCCCCCCCGGCCCGCCCAACATGCACCGGCACTAGGTCCGGTGTGTCTTTGTTCTCCTCACTTTCAGTGCTTGTCATGCATGCCGACCTTGCCCCTTTTGCTGCCCACCCTTCCCTCACGAGGGAAGAAAACTCCAGCCCAGCAGACCCAGGGGCATATCTCTAGCCTCGTCGCTGGGGCATTGCCCAATGAAGCCCCATGTCTGAGTAGTATAGCGCTGCTAGCGGGCGATGGGTGCCGACTGTGGTCTTCGGGGCTCACACGGGAGAGGTCAGCGAGCCCTCCCTCATCTGCGTCCCTCGTGGTGGCCGGTAGCAGTGCGAGGGAATGGGCATTGCGGGTGGATGCCCAGACTGTGAAGATGGGTGATCAGAGAGGGCACACGCATGATGCCGCTGCACCAGCTTTGCAAAGGCGAGAAGCCCTGACATCAGGTATTGTTGTGCACCACGAGCCAGGTTAGGGTTAGGTCATTGATCATTTGTTTCATGCTGTGACTAGTCCGTGTGACTCTTTTCCCTCAACCTCTCCCCAAATGCGACGAGTCTCTGGAGGGCTGTGCCGCGGTGTCCGTGACATGTTCAGGGAGATACACATGTGTGTGTGTGTGTGTGTGTGTGCATGCCGAGCCCGAGCAGGACACGATACCCAGACGTAACCTGTGACCTGTGCCAGCATAGCCAGCGCACTGTGCACTGTTATCATGTCACTGCAGCCCATCCAGAGATGCATTTCTGCTGACGAAGCTTTGTTTGTGAATTCGTTCCCTTTCCCCTAAGTCTCCCCGAGATCTTCATGGTTGATATGCTCTCCTACTTGGTGCCCCGGTGCCTCTACGCCTCATACCCCTCCACCCTATGTCCTGCGCCTCTCTCCCGATTGCCGACTGCAAACCATGCGCCAATTAAGCACACGAATCACTGCATCATCTTTGCAACACCATCGCCAAGGCCAACCCGTGCTCTCATGTGGAGTTGGAATGCGGAGGGGCAGGACAGGCTGCAAGTGCCAACCCCACGGTGTCTGGATGCCTCGTAACTCTGAACAAGACCGTAAAGAACAGCACAAAGGACACTGCCACCAACAGCAACGTTGACTCCTGGCGCTCTCCCTTTTCCTCTTTGAGCCGCAAATTTGTTGCCCTCATTGTGCGAGCTGTGCACCCACCCCCCAAATCTGGAATCGGACACACTGCATCCAACAAATTTCATGGACCATGGAGCACCTGCAATATACTGCAAGTGTGGCACAGCTCAAAACACCATCCAACGGCGGATCAGCTGTGCCTGAGAGTCAGAGGGTCTGTGCGACGACGCATGCGATGCGACGTATATTAAATGAGTGCGCGTCCAACAAAAAAAGATCACAGACACTTCTTCTCATCAGTGAACATGGAATTTGCCTCCAGAAAGCCATGTGCACTGCTGTTGAGCGCTCTTGTACGCTGCCCGGTGTGTTGATGGCTTAGGCCTGAGACTTGGAGGTGCACCCTCTGCTCATTATATGGAGATTTGAGAGGCTGGGCAGCATTTCATGGGCATCAGCATATGCCTGGGTTTGTTGTGATTCGGATTGGTTTCACAGCACGAGACATGAAATATGCGAGACTGACTCCTTCATCTGTGATGTGCGACATGTGCACGCGCGAATTTTGTCGCACCTGCGACTGGCGCTCGTGCGGTGCGTACATTCCACCTCCAGCTTTGAGACGCGCTTTCCGATTTTCTCGTCGCAGACAACGCTATTGCAGAAATGTTCCCAGATGCATTTGCTGCGGTAACCCGTCTCAGACCCAGCGGACCAAACCCACCACCTAGGTGCCGTCATTGGGAGGTGTGCGTGTGATTATTGCGTGGGCGTGAGTGTGTCATGTGCTCTGTTCAGATGACGGCGTCGACCGTGATGGAGAAGCACTGGCGGACCCCGCAGATCTTTCGCAGTTCGAACCGTACGTCGATGCAGGTGAACGCGTGAACAAGGGAGGAGGGAAAGATTGGGGAGATGACCCTCACTGCTCAGGGATCCGGGGCCTCTCTTCAACCTGAAGAAGAATGCATTCAACACTATGTTCATGGGGATGGATGGGAAATCTTTTTTGCTTGCACCCCCCCCCCCCCCCCTCCTTGCGCTAGTACCGTCCTTGCGCATCGTCTGATGGCAGTCCCGTCTGACGTTCATCTTTCTAGACCGCATTTTTCGTGGTGATGGATGTGCGATGACACGCATGCGAGCCACTTGCATTGGGAAAGAGGGGCTCGGTCATGTGTGTCAGAAGATTTGGTGCTGAGAACAACAGGGTGCCCTTGACAGCACGTACTTCCAAATGTTCTGACTTTCAGCGATGGCCACTTTGATGCACTTGGCATGGCTGTCACGTACCTGCCACTACTGCTGGTTTTAAGTTTTCCCGAACACACTGGATGGCACATTGCTCGGAATCTGTGGTGAATGTCTGCCCATTTGGCATGCCCGCCCGTTGCCAATCTGCATTTGAGATTCTGAATCATGTATGTGCCTGTGGTGCACGCCTTTCTTGTCGCACTGCTGGTCGCAGACCCTGGGAAGGCGGTGTAGCACGCCAAACAACGCTGTAGTGTATCCCCTCCATCCGTCCACCCACCGCTGCCCTCATTCTCTCCCTCCCTCCCTCCCTCCCTGGCTTCCTCCAATTTCTAGACAGTCCTGCGTGGAGCGTGTTCCCTCGGCGCTACACAATGCATGCCACCAATAACCCGCAAGTGATTTCCCGGGCGTTGCAGGACAGAGGCTTTGTCAAGGTATGCGTCCTGCAATACTCCTGTCGTTGCGCTCACCTGGTAAGGAATTGGTCCCGCTGAGGCACGTATGCACGCACCCTTCCAACCGTCGGGTATCGCGGTGCGCGCTGCATTGAACACGCCATACACCCACCTGTGCATTGTGATACCTCTGTTTGCTCGGCACAGTGAGTCCCAGGAACCGGAGCAGCCCGGCAAGCAGAACCACGGCCTTCTTCTACGAAGATGATCTGTTTGGCTGATTGAATCCGGGCCATCTCAGATTCCTCCAATACCCGCGAAGAATATCCACTGCAGGCCCCCACCATTCACATCGCCCAAGAACATGCCATCGCCCCCCACGCCGTTCGCAAACCTATGGCAAAATGCCTGGAAATGCTGCACACCACGAATGGGTACCACTTGGTGATGCGATGGGTGACACTTAGTGCGGGACCCCTGGTCCTGTGTTACATTCCCCACATCGGTGGTGGTGAGCACCTTCCAAACTGTCATGGGAATGACTGAATGTGAAGCAGGCCGGCGGCGGCTTGGGAGGGACGCCAAAGGGGCAGCAGCAGCACCTGTGAGCAGAGGGACAACTGCCCCAATCTCACCTACCAAGAGTACTTTTCCCAATTTCTTCCTGAGAACTCACACCAGTGCGTACACCGGAAGTATCAACCGGCCCACTGACTTCGCTTTTATGGCAAACACTCCCCCATTGCAGACAAACCGCCGAGGGATGCAGCGCACCACTGAGGTGTAACTCTTGGTGATCATTAACTCCCTGGCCTTACCACGTCATTTGTAGTGGAGAGCACCGTCCAAGAGTCACGGTGATGGGAATGGCTGAGTGGACACCAGGGGGGCAGTCATGCTGCAATCACATCAACCTCCACTCACAAAACCGGATTGGGGGATGGGGGTGCCGTTGGGTGCGTCAGAGGGAGTGGCTGACCCACTGCTCACGATTGCAGCATCACTGCCCCGCGGCCGTCCACTCCCCTGCTGGCGCTGTTTGCACATCCCCACGACCGCAAAGCTCGGAGGGTGCTCTCCGCCAGAAAATGATGTGGAAAGTGTAACACAAGCCAAGGGCCCGGGTCACCAAGTGTGACCCATCGGTGCTGCGCTGCATGGCCCAGCACTGTGCCCGTGGTGTTTCTGGTGGAGTGTACTCCCTGTGCCGTCATCTGGGCGGGCTCCGTCAGTTCCGCACTTGGGGTATCGAGGAGGCGGTCACTGTTCGGAACGGGTTCCATTTGTAGCCAACGGTGTGTTCAACAGATCTGTGGCCTGTTCATTTGCTTACGTTGGGGTCTACCCCACCGAAGGGGTGACCAGGACAACACGTGGATGGGTGGGTGGAACAGTTGGGCCCCACGCACACGGAAACGTGGCGAGACATGTGGTGGACGACCTGGATGCGGAGGAGACTGGGCAGCACAAACCGTAAAACGACCCTGCAGCAACCAGCACAACCCCAGCGCGCCAACTACTGGGCTCCGCTGACGGGGAAACGACACCACAAGGAACGCAGACCACAGCGGCCGTCAGAACGCAATGACCCGACGCAGCACGCGGAGGGAAGAACGGGTGACTGTCCAGGGCCGCGTGAAGAAACTGCAACCTGACGGAATGTCACACAGGGGGGGGGGGGGGGGCATGAGGGCAAAAAAAGGTTTATGGACCTAAAATGGGCCTCTAATTTTTGGCTCTCCATTCACAATTTCATTTTTCCCTGGAGAAAAATTTTTGGGGGTTTTGTTGGGTCCCCCCCCCCCCCCCGGCTGTTGCTAAGCAAATGACTCTGTTGCATCTGGACTTCGGCGCAGGTCACAAGGGACTGGCGGAAGACGCAGGTGGGGCTTCGCTGGGAGGACTCGGGCCGGCTCATTCACTTCGCCGACCACGCCACGGAAAACCCGTTGATCCTGAACACGCTCATCAACCGCGTGGGGGGCTGGCGCATCAATACCAAGACGGGCTTCCTGGCGACACTGCGCGACTTGTACGGTCCTCAGTTCCCGCCCCCGTGGTATCCCATGACTTATTTGCTGCCGGAGGAGCGGAAGGTGTGCCCTGGCCACCGACGAAAGAGACGATTGTGGAGAGCACCCTCCGATTTTCGCGGTCATGGTCATGGCTGCGCCTGAGGCTGCGGGTGCCAGCACGGGAGGGGACGCCACGGGGGCATTAGCTACCGTGGTGAGCTGTGGGGCCATTCCACGCCCTCTGGGTGGCCCGCGGCGGCTGTTGGGAGGTGGGAACCCGACGCCCCCGCGCTGACTGACATTCAGGGCGATTGCACTTACAAATCCGAAACAGCCACTCCTATTCCGAACACCACCTGCCTCCAGCAGCCCCATCCCGGCACCTGCCCTCTTGTGCGTCAGCGTGTGTCATTCTTTCAAACCCCGCAAGCGCTGGAACCCCCCACAGTCATCCGTCATATCACGGGGGCACCACTGCATGGCGCCGACACCGTTCGTTGCCTACTCCACGTTTGCATCCACCGCCCAAATGGGGAATGATTTGTCGTAGATGGGGATATTCAGGAGCGAATGCGCAGCAGGTGGCGGCAGGTGTCCAGGAGGAATTTGGCGGGGGTCAAGAACAACATGCCCATGCACACACTCACACGGATGAAGACGCCAAATCCTATGTACTCCCATGAAGTTTGGCAGAATTTTATTTCGGACGAACGTGGCATCGAGTGTGGTGGTAGTCACGGTGGTGGCCTGTAGTACTCGTGGTTACTGACGGACTCACAGTGTAGCAAAAGAAAGGGACAGAAGCGCCGGAGGCCCTCAGGCACCTGCATGAAACACAAGGGAAATACATGCTGACAGTATGACAACGACAGGACAATCAGACATCTTTGTAATTGCAAACACACACGCTCGCACTCACTCACTCACTCACTCACTCACTCACTCACTCAGCCACTTGCTCACTCAAATCTCGTATCCACGCCAGGCGAAGTCTGTCATACATCGTGTGCCGTTGGTTTTGGGGCAGCAACAGATGAAGCGCAATTCGGTGGGGCCCTGATCGGGATCGGGCGAGCACCGGTCTGGATTCCATGTGGCCCCATTACACCGCAACCTCCCCCCCCCCCACTCCTCCGTTCCCCTGCGCCTTTCCCGCCTCACTGCATGTTGAAGCTGACGGTTTGCAAAGAACAAGTAGAATGCGAGACGTTGAGAGACGCACGTGCAGTGGTGTAAATCCGAAGGGTACTCCATCTGGTATTCATCTGGTTCACTTCTCAATGGAACGGCCGTCATACTGAGGGTGCCTTGCTGACGCAGTTCAACAACGTGTGCGATCAGCGGTTTGGCAAACGTAGGACGACCACAGACAGAACAGCAACAACTTCATCGTGTGCTTTTGATTCCAGGGGTCACTGAAGCATATCTTGTGCCGACAAGAGATCCAAATATTTGCGGGAATCAGGGAGCAGGGGCACCTTAGAGCGGGGCAGGTAGAGGGGGGTCTGAGACCCAAGGGTCTGTGTAACAAATGGCACAACATTTCTGGTATAAAAGTTGATTTTCGCCTGTGAGCAGAGGGGGAGGCATCGCTGCCAAGGAGGTAACGCCCTCAAAAACCGCGATCAATTTGGTGTTTTCTTCTCTTTCATGCGGTCCCAAGGGCCATGAGTGACACAATTTTGGCCAGCATAGGACCTCTCGCACTTCTCCTGTGCCTGTTGGTTCCTCGTGTCCCTTCTCTGCCCTCCTGTTTATCGCTTGTTACTGTTGTCAGGAATGACAACAAGAGCATCGGGATCGGACCTTTGCTTAAGGTGGGTCCCACCCCACTGGGCAAAGGGGGGTCTGTGGCCTGTGGGTGGGTGGGTCAGTTTGGTTTTGGGCAGTTTGGACCCAGGGGGGGAGGAGTGTTTGGATGGATGGGTGGGTAGGTTTCAGGCCAGCAACAATAGGTGAATAGAATGCCCCATCATTTGTTCTGCATGTTGTGTCATTTTGCAGAACATGCCTTCCAAAGACCCTCCGGATTTAATTTCTGAAATCAGGCAGGGTCATGGGTCCTGGCGACAGTAGTGCTGCTTTTGATACAGTATGGTTGAGGGGCCTCTCCTTTCCAAAATATGCGTGCCTCCCAGGTGAGTGCAGAATTGGAATTTTTGCTGGGTACATCCCAGCACTGCCCCCGCCCCCTACGGCGGGGGTAGGGGGGGTCTGGGTGGGTGGGCGGCCTCCCACAGAAGTTGTTGAATGTGCTTTCGTTGATCGAGGTCGTTTTCTTTCCTCAACCGTGAGGGAAAGTGTAGGTCCATGGGCGGAGCCGTTCAGCGGTTCTACGCACCTCCCGGCCCTGGCGGAGGGGGGGGGGGGGGGCTCTGCAGGTCTTAGGACACCAACTACCCCCCCCCCCCCCCCAGGGGGCCTCCGGCCAACAGTTGTCAAAGGTACCGGCCTGAGGAGTCCAAGGGCGTTGAAGGCATCCGATGGTCCACAGGCACCAGAACCATATGTGAGAATATGCTCAACTAACCTAAAGGAAACCTACGGGGCTGTGTAACAATGCTTTGAGCGCCGGATCAGGCAAGACGAGGCGCGAGACAAATGTCGTTTGTTGATCATTGAAGACCCCGCCCTCGAGCTCAGCCCCGGCTCGATGTGGCGGTCCTGCAGGGGCAAACGCCGGTGGTTACATTGTGCGTTCATCCTGTGCTTATGCTCCTCGATTGTTGGGGTTGGGGATATGGACTGGCCCCTTTCCAGTTGGGCCACTCCGGCCAACAGTTATTGGGGGGGTAGTTGGTGTCCAGAACTGAGGAGTCGCCCCCCCTGGGCCCCCGGCCTAAGGGCGCGGGGAGGGGACTGCGCATTCACCGCACACGGCCGGGGCCACCTTGCCCTGTGCTGGTCCTGGGTGCCCCGGTGCCTGAGGAGGCCCTGCGACCCGCCTCCCCCGAGCACAGACTGTTTCTTTGAAACGGGGAGTGCCAGTGACAGTCCTTTCGTCTCGTTCTCGCACACCCTGTTTGCTGGCGTTTAATATGGCGCACCCGTGTCCCGGGCAATGCCCGTCAGCTCTGTCCTGCAGCCCTGCCCCCCAACCCCCCCTGTGCCCTCACGCCTGTTACGCCACCAGGAATTCCTGCTGCACGCCGGTCAGAAGCCCGACCTGCTCTGGATCTGCAAACCTGCTGCTGGGTGCTGTGGCCGCGGGATTTTTATGGTGCAGGAACCGCAGGCCCTGGACACCAAGACCGAGGGCATTGTGCAGGAGTACATCATGCGGCCGCTGCTGCTCAGTGGCTGCAAGTTTGATCTTCGGATGTATTTGTGTGTCGTACGGGCCTCCCCCCTTCTGGTCTACTACCGCAATGGGTACGTGCGCCGCAGGTGTGTGGCTTTAGGTGCTTTGGAAAGAAAATTTTTGGAGGAGGGCCCTTCATTCCTTCTCCAACGCCGGCCCCACTCAACATATTCGGCAGGGGCGAAATCAAGTTTTGGGGTACCAAAATTGCCAAACCTTTGGGTCATAGACCAAGGTTGCAAGCTATTCTCCTGACAGTTTTGAGAAATGTTGTGCAATTTCACCGCCTTGAGACAGTTATCCTCTGAAGCTTGCCAACTAGTTTCAAATGTTGAACTTGTTTGAACTTGCGATTCAAGTGGCTGAGGGAGTCACAGCATGACGCCAGTTGCATATCACCACCAGGATTCAAGTGGCTGAGGGAGTCACAGCATGACGCCAGTTGCATATCACCACCAGACTGCCAAACACACATCAGTATCTCACCACAGGCCACCATTCCAGGCAAACAAAGTGGCGGTTGAAAGTTGCAGCTGTAAAACATGCCATTCCAAGGGCTTGAGAGCCCCCTCCCTGAACACCACACAAGAAGACTATGCACAAGAGACGGAGAGCACAGAAACCACAGGTACCTGTTCGGGCACAAAGGAGGCATGCAAAAGGGTATTTTTTTGTACAAATTTTTTTCTTGAGAAGAAGAGATCCCTGGCCCTTGAACCAGAACACTCCCATTCACTCTAGCCCTTAAGATGGCAAAATTGGGGGTGTGGCGATGTTGTCTGCCAAATGGAAGGTTGGAAAATGAAGGGGTGCCGCGTGGGACGTCGGAAATTGGGGGGTGTATTGTTTTCTGAGATGTCCATGGCGAAAAATGCAGGGTGGGCGCGGTTTCGAGGTGGCAAAATGGGGCTGTGTAGTACTGCAGGGCAGACAAGACCCAAAGCATCCTCGTTGCCTTGGAGGACCCATGCCAGGGTAACCAGCATTGTTCTGAGGATTACCAAGGAGAGGGTTAACACCACAGCTTCGTACAACCGCAATTGTAATCTTCATTGGTGCCATTGCATGCTCATCGGGTTCTTACGGATAAGCACCTATGCAACCAGCAGACACTGGATAATTCCAGAACCATATCAGCGTCGTTCCCAACGGAGCACGACGCCCTGGTGACTCATCACTAATGCTGACCTTTGTATGGGGCGGGTTGACAACTACACAATCGTTTGGCCTTTGATTGACCACCCATACCATCACCCATACCACCACCCATACCACCACCCATACCACCACCCATACCACCACCACGCTTGACTTGCCCCTGCCGTTGTCCCTGCATTGCCTTCAGTTTCACTGTTGCCATTGCCTTTGCCCTGGCCTAGTCCTTGTCCATATCTGCTCCTGCCCCTGTCTGCCTCCCTTGGTGCTGCCTGAATCCTCGCTTCCTGAGCTTGTGTGTATGATCATCATTGACACACGGTTGGGCATCATTCGCAAATCCTCCTATCCCCACTCTTGTGGCAGTGTATACAGCTACGATGCACAGGACAGTAATCTGTACGTGCACCTCACGAATGCGGCGATGCAGAAAAAGGCTCCACGATACGCTGAAGAGATGGAGAATTCCATTTGGAGGTTGCAGCAGATGGAGGAGTGCCTGGTGGAGCAGGGTCATGTGGCTCACGGGTGGGTCGACAGCAAGCTGGTCCCAGACATCATGTCGATGGTGACCGAAGTGCTGCAGGTTTGCGAATTGGACCAAGTGTCGCATGGTGTGGCGTGGCAGGACGTGGCGTGGCGTGGTGTGGTGTGGTATGGTATGGTGTGGTGTGGTGTGGTGTGGTGTGGTGGTGTGCCGAAGGCGCTGTTACCAAAAGGTAATGGCCGGGATGGTCTTGCGCACGGGAAAATTCAAGCCGGGAGGGCTGTGTGTCTAAGTGTGCGCTGTGCGTAGTGTGCTGTGCACCTGTGGTAGAGGACCGTCCCCCTCTCTGATGCTGAGTGGCTGCCGTCCAGAACTGCCCTGGGGACGCCCTGCTGCTCTGCCTGATGGTGGTGCCGCAAGTCTCGCTAGGCCCAGGCCTTTGTGCCTCTCCCGGTTGGGCATTGATGAGGCCGGCATTTGGGCAGCTGAATTTCTTCCGTACACTGCCACACTTCATCGGGCAGTGGGCACGTCGAAGTATTTTGCGAGGTCAGTGATGAGCACGTCCACCACCTCCCCGCAGAGACTCGCCAAGTCCAACATCCTGTGGACCGTACGTACTACCCTGTGAAGGGATATGCCCTTCATCCCCCCGACGAGGTAAGGCCCTCCAAGGGTGCACTCATTCACCTGGAAGGCCTTGGCATAGAATCCCACAGGCTCTAGCTTGGAGACGTGCAGGGACACGGTTATCCCCCAGTCGTCCGGCTAGGGTCTACCCCCCCCATTTCGGCGGCCAAATTCGGTCGAATTTGTCGAAATCTTCTGCCGACTTGTTGGGTTTCTGGATTCTGCCGAATTGTTCTACCGATTTGTTGGGTTTCAGTACTTTGGGGTTGCAGTGTGGTACTAGTGGGGTTCCTTGGCAGTGCATGACATGTGAGTGCATCATGAGTTGCCCCCCCCCCCCCCCCCTTTACGTTCTTTATGTCCGTTGTCCAGATTGATACCATGAAGTGTTTTTACTCCCCTCAAAAAGACGTGCCTCTGGTCCCTAGGATTTGTTACCCCCCATTGACCTTTTCTACAGGACAAGTACCCTGATGCTGGTCACGGTGCCGCTTGCGACATATGTGTTCGCGCTGCACACCCCAGTTCGTTCTTCAATCGGCATTCTTCAGGCGCCTCCTCATCAGCCCCCCAATCTCTCGATTCTGGGCTGCAAGTGCCTTTAGTTGTGTCCGGTGCAGCCACGTCTTTGGCCACAGAGTTAGTGGAAGCTAGGTTGAGCAGCCCTTAGTGAAAGGAGAAAAGGAAGAAGAAGAAGAGGAATGGGCGAAATAAACCCGTTGCGAAAATTTCTCGTGCGAACAAATCCCAGTGTGAAATCCCGCCCCCCCCCCCCCCTGTATGTTGCTTTGGGTGCTACAGTTTTTTCCCTACAGCTACAGAAAATTCCCGGTAGGTGTTTTGTTATGCCCACTCCCCCTGGGCCATTTTTTGTTCAGTTTTTGCCAATGTTTCGTGGTTTTGGCAAGACCACTTTGCAGAGAACAACTCCTCACAAGATACCATAGAGAGGCCTAGTTTTTTGCGTGAATCTATGAGTGGGGTAGTAGCTTTCTAAGGGCTTTATACCTTCGTGGACTACCCCCGCTGCATCCCCTTGCTGTGTGCCTGCTCATCTGCAAGCCCGCCATCGCTCACTGGTGATTCGCCAGACCTCGCAGGTTCCCCTCCAGCCACCTTTGCTAGCTGGCCAACTGTCGTCTGTCATTACCCCAGCACTGTTGCATTACTGTGATGCCTGAACGCTTTTGGTCACTGCACCATTGCTGTGTAAGCCCCCCAGCTCGCCGTACACACGCTGCTATCAGACATTTGTCCGCCAGCGCTGTGGTTGTGCTGGTTCTTGTACATGCTCAAAACCCAGCCCCAAAGAACACACCCACACCAGACGCATAGCTTCCGGTGTGAATCTACGCACGCAAAAAAAATTTGTTTCACCGAACGCTCAAAAAAGTCTCTGGTGACATGCCCTCAGGTCGTAGCAGCATTCGTTGCGTGAGCAACGAATATACCGTGCAGGTTTTAGGGTATTGGATCGGTTGTTGCGAGCACGGTGCGTGATTTACAGGGCTGCAAGCACGAGATCAAGCCGTTCTATGGGTCCTTCAATCTCATTGGCTTTGATGTAATGCTGGATGATGGTATGTCTGCGTGGGATTGAGTGGCACCCGTTGATGACAACGGGGAACCGTTGGAAAGCACAAATAGTTGGGACACAGAATGCATGACAAGATGTTCAAGACACAGAGCTCAGCTCTGTTGCTGCTGGTTCCCTCTGTGCCAGATGATTCGCTGGGCATCAGTCATTGCTGATTGGTAAATGGCCGTGTATCAAACCCAAGGCTACGTTGTACCAGATCCCCACCCCGACCCCCTCCTCTTTTCGGGAGCAGCTTTCTTGTGGGTCGCTGAGTGGCCCCACATGTACAAGGGATGATCATGGGCAGTATGTGGGCTTTTCCCTGGGGAACTGGGCTACCCTACCCTACACCACACCACACCACACCACATTACCCCACACTAATCCCCGCGTCGTTATATGTGCCTCGTTGGCACCACCACCAAGGGAGGTGTGTGTATGTGTGTGGGGGGGGGGGGGGTGGGTGAGTGTGTGTGATGAGCAATGAGAACGTCATCAGCGTCACACTGCACACCTCCGTCAATAATGCTTTCACACACTCACAGCACCCACCGGGGGCTGCCCATGAGGCACGGATGGCCGAGAGTGGCTACTTGGAACACTTTCTTTGGAAACCAGCGCTGAGTCCGACAGTTTCGTGGCCCGGCGACAAGTCTCGCCCCACATCAATTGCTATCTTGTGCCTTAGTTTGGAAGGCGGGATCTTTAAAGAGCAACAAATGACATTTATATAGTGCCTCGTTTTGCACGATCTGGCGCTCAAAGCATGGACAGTTTGATGGAACAACTTAGTGCAATAGTTCACATTGCAGTGAGTAGCATCAACTACAGGCCAAGAAAATCTGCGGTGAAACGAGCACTAGGTCCGTTATTATCCTAGCCCGCCGACAAGCTTCGCCCCACACCAACCACTGCCTCGTGCCGGGCCGCGGGATCTTCAAAGAGCAACAAACGACATTTGCATAGCGCCTCGTCTAGCACCATCTAGCGCTCAAAGCCTGGACAGTTTGAGGGAACAACTTAGTGCAGTAGTTCACATTGTAGTGCATAAACCCCCGCCCCAAATTTAAGAACCGGGCCCAAATTAAGAACCGCCCCAAATTTAAGAACCCCCTAGGAGTTCTACGGTGCGTGCCAAAGTTAAGAACCTTGGCCTCTCACAAGCAATTTTGGCCAAATCTGGGGAACAATGCAACTGCTAGGATTGTCTTTTTACTTACGGAAATATGCAGGATTGGAAGCTTGGCGTTTCGCAGGTGGCAAATTGTAGACAGGGTTAGGTTCAGGCAATGCCCCTTGCAGCGACCATTTGCCCCACGGGGGGGGGGGACCCTTGAGTCTGGACGCCAACTACCCCCCCGACTAAATGTTGGCCGGAGGCCCCTTGGGGGGGGGGGGGGGAGGCTAGGAGGGGGGGTTCTGGGAGGGGCGCCGGGGGGGGGGGGGTCGGGCACCTCCGAACAGTTGGGTATGCGGCCTACGTGTGATCCGACAGTTCGCACCGCCCCTTCCCACAATAGAGGGTAGGGTATCATTGGCTTGGGTATTCCCGGCCACACTGGGAACCGCAGGGGGGTGGGTCCTAAAGCGGTCATGGGATTACACCATGCCACAAGACAAACATATATGGGCGTTTGACCCGGGGGGGGGGATGATAATGGCCATTTTGACGCAAAGTCAGAATTTTTCGGCCGTTTTTGGATTTTTGTCATGATATTGGGGATATGTCATATGGGATAAGGTACCCCCCATATTTTGGACACGGAGAATCCAAAAATCAAGGTCCCATGTCCAAACGAGACAATGGCCGGGCTGAGCGAAGTAGGGAAGTTGGCTGGTTTTCAAGAAAAACGCTGGTGTTCCTCAATAGCAGGCCACAACCAACAACCGGCCCGGCCTACATCTCCAACATATTATTTCGGTGCCGAAAAAAGGGGGGGATGTAAATTTGCTATAGTTTCCATTTCAAGGCACAATATGAAAATTCTTTGTGAGTATGGGCTCTATGTAGCTAACATTGAGAGAGCTCGACGGGAGCATTTGAAGTCCGCCAAGCACAAATCTTGCGCTGCTGCTTCAAAACAGGCTAGGTGCTTAGTAGTTTCATAAAAAAGCGACCAGCATTCCCAACACTCAAGCAAATTGCTGCAGTTTGCGGCTGAGTGTGCCAATGCTGCAACTGACTGTACGACTCGTGCCCCCCGATCGTGGTGCACAGACTTCTAAAGGGAAGGGCAAGCAGGTGCCCAAGGATAATAAGGAGGAGGACACAAGGAAAGGAAGCGATCCGAAGACTCCTCAAATGAGGACGCTGGTTCTTCAAATTGGTCAAGCTCTTCCTTGTCATGTGACTCACACGGTGACAGCAATGACAACAATGAATAGACTGCTCATGTGCTTCAAAAATTTCTGAAAACTTGTCCAACAGTCATGCCTTGTGTACTGTTTTGCTGGCTGGCTCTGGCTGGCTGTCCAACAGCCCCCCCCCCCCCAGGTTGGGACAATTCTGGGTCCCTGGATTTCCCCAAAATCTGGGTGGGTCTTGTGATTCAGCCCCCCCCCCCCCCCCCCCCACCGTGTGCCCACTCTCCCGTGAACCCCCCAACCTTTTTCCATGGTCCCATGCACTGCCCCATGCCCTGCCCCATGCACTGGCCTACAGCATCGGGTCCATCTTGTGGTCAGTCTCATTCGTTTTGGTTGTTTTTAGCACCTCGCCTCTTCGTGTCACAGCATGCCTATAAGCATCACATGCAGTCCAACCCAGTACCATAAATTTCTGAGGGTGCCGTAGTGTGCATGTAGATGTTGTTGAGGTACAAATGGGTAACCATGAAAACCAGCCCCCTTTAAGCCCCCCCATCACTTGAACAGTACCTAGATGCAGAGCACCATTGAGTACGAGGTGGGGGCAAACCCAGAAACGATGGAGAATGGCGTGGGTCAGGGAAAATTAGGGTTGGGGAGAAAAGATGGGGGAGGCCGATCGGGAGAAGGAGGCAACATCGGGGGTTGCCAAAAAGGGTCTGTCAGCATGCCAGCTAA
Source organism: Eutreptiella sp. 'Long Island Sound 2002' (assembly GCA_964036045.1). Taxonomy (NCBI): domain Eukaryota; phylum Euglenozoa; class Euglenophyceae; order Eutreptiales; family Eutreptiaceae; genus Eutreptiella; species Eutreptiella sp. 'Long Island Sound 2002'. The sequence continues at coordinate 16,325,406 of OZ038378.1, read as the reverse complement.
TACTTCCAGGTGCGCGCACTGATTTGGGTTTTCAGGACGAAGCTGTCTACATTATTTGTCTGCACACGTTGGGAAAAGGTATTTTGGGCAGATGAGAATGGGACAGGTGTCCCTCTGCTCATGGTTGTTTTAGCCCCTTGGCGTCCGTCCCATGCGGGCACTGGCATGCTTCAAACGAAGTCTTTCCCATGAAGTTTGGAGGGTGCTCTCCACCACCAATGTTGAGCATTTAATACCCGGCCAAGAGGTTCCAGACCACCAAATGTTACATATCACTGCTGGACAGCAGTTCCAGGAATTTGCCTTTTGAGAAAAAGCAACGGTGGGTTGGCACTGTGGTCTGTGGGCAAAGCTGCCTGGTCCCTTGGATGGAGCCAAAACCGTCGGAACCCAGAAACCCATCAAGGGCCCAGTACCCAGTCCGCAGGGACAGGAAAATCCCCCTCCTCCCCTTTTCCCACATTCCATTGCTTTTTCCCGTGTTTTCTCCTCCAGGCCCCTGTCCATCACAGGACTCCTTGAGCCCAAACCGCACCCCCCCCCAACACACAAAATCGGGGCCACTGCCCCTAATTCGCCCCGATTTGTTGGATTTTCCGGACCCAGGCCATAAAGCAGTGTTTACGGTGTCAACGAGTGTTTGTCCTTGTGTGAACAGGCTCTTTGTTGCTCTTTGGATGCGTTTCGTGCTTGTGGTTACAATGGGTGTCACCTGCAGGCAGTCACGCACTTGGTGTCGAAGCGTATTAGGTGCAGAGCACTGTCCTGAGTTGCCGACAGACGCACAATTCGTTCTGTTCGCTGTGTCTTCATTAACAGTCAGCCTGCGCATTCTCCGAAGACTTCCCCCAATTTCAGGAAGGGGCCTGTGTCTGTGTTCTCTATCCCTTGTTTTCTTTAGAGCTGAATCCTTATTTGATTGAGTTCAACATGAATCCCGCCCTCGCCACGTCCACAAGTGTGTTAAAGGCCGTCATTCCTCAAGTTGTGCAGGTCTTCCCTGGGGGTGTCTGGGTGTTGTTCCCCCGCAGTCGGCTGCATTGCTGACCGTTGCTGTCCATGGCATGCAGCAACAGTTGGTAGTGGTTTGTCTACACTTGACGCTCGCTGACAATGTGGTCGCGATTCCTGGTGTGGCAGTAGTGGGCCATTTTCCGAAACCATTGCCGTGCATTGCAGGCCACGCCGCATTGCAAACCCCTGAAAAGAAGGCGGGTATTCCACACAGGCTGGGTCGGTATGGTTTACTACAACCGGTTGTCTGTGCCATGAGACGGCTTGTTGATCGAGGTCAATACCATCGGGGGGGGGGGGGGGGGGGGCTATTGGTATGGTTATGGATGGAGTCGTTGTACTGAGTACCCGGCGAGCACCACCACATGTCTCACTGTATTGTGGTTGCCTCTTTGGACTCGTGAGGCATCCGGGAACCGACACTGCTGTAGCTGAAGCACGGGTGAAACAGTTGTGTGGTGCAGTGTGCTGTGTACGATGTTACTGGGGGGAGGGCTCCACTGGTATCTGCCGGGGTGGATGCCTTGCACCGAGGGTGCTGACAGGGCGGCCCGTGTATTAGGCTGGTCACACTGTAGATCCTCACATGGTGAGGCATGGACACTGCCTGGTCCATGCCTCAATGGCTGAGAGTCACAAGCCCCCTCTGGTAAGGGTCCCGTGCTACCCTCTTGGAGGGCTGACCTGTCAGGGCAAGCCACATGCCACACACTCCTCTTGAGCATCCACGGCCTCCATGCCACTTAGGACACTCCGAGGGTTAACCCCTGCTGGTCCACAAGACCTCTTGTGACAGTGAAGGCTATGGATGGTCCCGTTGGGCTGTCCCACTTGTACACCGCCACAGTTTAGTGAGCTGGGACACCGAGCTCCTGGCCACTCGTACCCAGGGGACACCAAACTGAGCTCGCATGAGACCCCCACCCTGCTGTGTGGAAGTCAGGCTCTCCTGGAGACTGTGACTGGCAACCCCTCTTCTTCCACTTGGTCTGGCAGTGGTGGGGCTGCCCCATCCAGATGGCACTTTCTCCAGGAGGCCCCCTGTTCAGGCCCATCTGACTTGGTACTCGGGAGGGGGGGGGGTCAGTTTTGTGGGTGAGAGCAGAATGTCTGTCCCACGCTTTCTGCCCCCAAGGCATCCACTGTCGTGCCAGCGCTGGCAGAGGCTCCACTGGTAGCCATCTCCAGACCCTTTCAAGTTTGGAGGGCGCCCTCTACCACTGCTGATGAGGGAACCCACCTCACTCCCCTCCCCACTCCCTCCACGACTGTCCGTTGCTGCAATGCCCCTTCTTCATCTTTTTTGATCCACCTCCTCGTCCTCGTCTTCCCCTACTCCTCATCCCCACCTCCTTTCCAATTTGGTACTGGTGAACAACACCCACCCCCACCCCCACCCCCACACCCCCACTCACACTCACACCCATATCCACATCCATCCCCACACCCACACCCACACGCACACCCACCCACACAAACACAGGCACACACACACATCGCCGGTTAACTCGACCGGGCGAAGTGTAGGTCTTGCAACTGAAAGGTCGTGGGATTGATTCCCGGATTGGGCATGCCTGGAGGCGGGCGGTGGCAGCCGTGCGTCAAGAGCATCCTTTCTGGGGAAATTGCTAAATTGAGTAGGCCGTGGAGGCCGCCTCGCTGCCGTGAGCACCACCCGCCGTGAAACCCCCAATACATACACAACACACGGGGCAACATGGCAATGACGGGCTCGTTGAACTAATACCGTGGAGCTGGCTGGCGGAAGCCACAGAGCCACCACCCCACTTCCAGGGTGGTCCCGGGGCAGCGAGCCAGATTCTGGCCTAAAGGGCATATCGCACTCGTTGAAGGGCAACACAGGGAAGCACCCCTGGCCTGCACCGTGGGCCTCACCAATGGAGAGCTAGCTGACCCGAGAACGCCAGTGTGGCCGAAGCCAAATTAGAATACTCACCTGCTCTGAAGAGTCTACTTGAACCCGTATCATCATCAAAAATTTCCACCAAACATGAATGATCCCCAATAACCTTCAAACTTTCAAGATTGTTCTTGGTTGCAGCACAAAGAGTATGTTTGAAGGGTGCATAATGCTGCCCAGTGAAAACATTTTTGAAATCCGGGTCTACCCACATTGCTGCCCTACAATCACAGGTATTAGGGTCCTTCCGATAAATCTTAACATAACCCTTGTTGGTGCCAGCGCCATCATGATAGAGTGATCCAATAGCTACCTTTTGGCCATCGCCACGAAGCGACACACAGAGAAGCCCAACTGATCACCATTTTGCTCACCTATGATATCGTCTTCATGCGGCACCCATTCCCCGTCAATATACTGGTAGACTCGAACATATCCCCTTGCGGTGCCAAGTTGTTGGCGTGCTCCAACGACAAGGACCATGCCATCGGCACTCAGGCACTTAGCTTCAAGCCGATCATTATCTGTCGTCCCATAAATGTCAGCCCCAAGCTGCCTCCACTCGCCCTGATCCCACCAATACACCTGACCAAGCCCTACCTGGTGGCTGGTCCCTGTCCCATCATGCCATGGGGCAGTGAGCGCCACGGTGTTTCCGTCCGAGCTAAGGGCCACACTGGATCCAAAAAGTGCACCCACTGTCCCGCTAGCGATGGTGGAGCCACACTGCTCCCAAGGGTTCCGTGTACAGTGAAAAACTTGAACATATCCTATTTGGCTGCCACCCGAATTCACATCGTTCTCATACAGGCTTAACCGGGAGACGTGGTAACAATGGTGAAGCCACACACACACACACGCACACACACACACACATTTTCCAGGAGCAGCCTTCAAAACCATTATTTACCAGAGATCTCTTGAGGTTTTTTTCGTCCCAAGTGTGGATGTGCATTGAATGTGCATGCGAATTTGTCTTGATCTGATATGACTGACTGCTTGTTTCTCTGCTCTGATTCTCATGGATTTGCTCTGACACGTTCTCTGGACATGATGTGTTGTTGCATGCTATTTGCTGTAACCGAAGGAGTTGCGTTCACACCGGGGTTGCTGGCAAGGCGGACAACTGCTGTGTGCTCGCTGTTCTTAGAACCAGCTCAATGTGAATTAGAAATTAGAAATGAAATGCAAGTCTGGGATGGACTTTTATTTGTGGTCCTCCCACTTCGGACCCTGCATCCGATCCCACCTCCGATCCCACCTCCAATTTCAACCCTTCAATCCTTCAATTGTCATCGCATTGGAGTCTGGTGCCTGTGGTCTTGCCTTTTGAATGCGTTGCGTGTTCCCTGCCTGAGTCAACCAGCTCTCCATCATTGGTCCCCGCCTCGCTTTGCTCAGGAGTCGCTAGACTTGGTGCTCTGGGCCCACGGTGTGCCTGCTACCCCAGGACCCCGGGGAATTGCGCAGCTCAGCAGTGATGTGGAGTACTGCAGCAAGCCCTCGACCCTCCCTTTCCCTAATGGTCAATTCAAGCTCCTGATTGATGACGCTCGGGGGTACGTGTGGAGCCGTTCTGAAGGTAAGGAGAGGTCTTCATCGCCTCGGGATCCCTGCCTCAGCCCCCGAATCATCTGAGGCAGACAATCAACGCTGCAGAAATCAGGGGCCTTTTGCCTGCATTCAGGGACAGCAGTAGTATGGTTGCCATTGTCTTTCGTGTTTGTTTTGTGTTGTTTTTGCACGAAGGACAGCCTGAGAGTTTGAGTGATGGCGATCGACTGATGGCGGTTGGCCATGAGACTGGCGGTCAATGACGCTGGTTCCCCGGTTTCTGACGACTCTGTGTGTTGACGCCCAGGCGTACCGGAGAGCAGCAATTGATAATGTGGTGTGGTTTCCGTCGTCGCTCCGGCGCCGTGGTTTTCTGGGCTGCGTTGCAGTTGTCGTCGGTGTCGTCGTCGCCTGTTCCAATTGTTGCTGTTTGCTGTGGCATCGTGGTTGTCGTGGTGGTTGTCGTTGTTGTTGCTGACGTTGGTATTTTGCTTTTGCTGCTGTCGGCGCTGGCATCGTATTATTGTTGGGATTTTGTCTGTGCCCATATATTTAACCTCCCACCCAACCGCCATCAATTAACCTCCAGTGACCGCTCAGCCTCTCCGCACGTCTCAGTCCCAATTTCGCAGCTGCTGAAAGTCTGAAAAGTATCTCAGGGATTGGTCTTGACTGCCGCACTGGCATCTGCCACGACATCCTGAGGCCATGTCTTACGTGCTCGGATGACACCCGTACACTGTGTGCTGAATATTAATCCGCCGGCGCAACACCGAACTCGTCCACAGAGTTCGCTAGGCACAGTTACCTCCCGTCGCTAGAGTTGAGAGGCACTGTTTTGTCAGGCTGCCTTCAAATGCCGTGCCTTGTGGTATTCGGTATGAGCACCCAGGATGACAGGGCCCTGTCTCATGTGATTCTCGCTAGTGTCATGCGGTGCTGTTGAACCAACAGCCCACGTCATGTGTGACTGAGTCAAGACCCAGACCTGCAGAGCCCAAGCATACGCCACCAACACCCTCCGTTGCCAGCTCACTCGCAACGCAACAGAGATACTCTATCGATAGCCATGATGTCCATTGCCCTGCTCACTATTTTCCGGGCCAAACCCCATCCCTTCAGTGGGGCGTTCGGGACCTTCTGCTGGGGCTTTCACTTTGTATGTTCCTCTCCACAAGGTTCCCCGCAGCCCACCAACACCGGCCAGTCACAGCAATACCACCTGCGTTGCTGTCGGCCCAAGTCTCAACGCGAACCGCTTGCTGTTGTTTGACTGACACCCGTTACCCCAGAAGTGATGTGCGGGGTTGACCTTTGAAAACGAGCCCAGGAGTCCCAGTTTGATACCATCCAACGAACCCAATAACCTCTGCCCTAACTTTTTGCTGGTTGCCTGAGGGCTGCTTGCAGCATGCGCAGGAAACGACTATTTTACCCAAGATTCTGAGCTTGGTAAACCCCCCCCCCCCCTTTAAAGGTGGGGATTTACGCCACCAGTCACTGCTCTTCTTGACTGTGACTGCCAACCACTGCCACGGACCGGTAGCACCCAGTGATCTGCAGCCCCTGGCCCCGTGTTGCATTTCCTGCATCGGCGTTGGAGAGCACCCTGCAACCCTTCAGCCTGTCAGCGCTGCCAGGGGGGACGTGGGGGCAGAAGGTTGCGTACATCAGCAGTATTGCACAGTACCTGCCCCCCTCCGGTATATACCGATGTAGGCCCTGGGTGAGGGGGTTTGTTCCATCAGTAGAGGCAGCAGCAGCAGTGGTGCCTTGGGAAGCAGTGACACTAGCAGCGATTCCCCTGGTATTTCACCAAAGCTCCGCTTCTATTTTTACATTTGCTGTGCCCTCTCTGTCATGTGTGCATCTAGTGACAACGTGTGGCCGACCCTGGTCTGCCCCGCCTTTCATATGTGAGATACATCACATTCCTGACCTCCGGACCTTGTATTGCAACAAGAAGATTATGCCGCATGTTTCGTTGGGCGACTTCCTCTCGAAAGCGGCCTGCCGCCGCCTCCGTGAATACAATACAATACAATGCATTGCCACAGTTTGCTCTATAGATCTCCATGCCGGCGACGGCGTTTACTACTATCACAGACAAATGATGAGAAAAATTATCACTGCACCATTCACGCACCCAGTGACTACGCAGGCCAAAGCAGTACCAACCTGTGCAACTGTACAGTATTAATCAGCACCATTCCATACCGCAGGCATCTGACCCAGTGATTGTATGAGCCAGACCAGTACTGACCTGTGTGGTGGTGGAGGTGGCATGGGCAATATCCCATGGTACGCCAGCTCGCCCCTCCAAGTCAAGCATCCGATGTACTGCCACGGCTTAGGGGCCCTGCATAGCCTGTGGGTCCTGGGGCCACCCTCCTCAGACTGCGGTTCTAACCTGGGAGTAAGCTCCGCGATCCATCCCCCCGAGCCATCCCCCACAGGAGGTGTGGGATGGCTGCTCTGTTATCTAACACTAGGTCTAAATGATAACACTAGGTCCAAGTGATGCGTTCCTGTGCCTCGAAGCTCATCCATGGTGCAAAGCCCACCGTAGAGCACTTTCTGTTGCTATGTGTGCTTTGCTGCCCAGGCTGTGGCTGCATCAACACTGGTCTAGGCTGCACTGCATCAAGGTTGCGTGGTACCGGGGGCCATGGCGCCTGCTGCATCAGTGTCCATCCACACAACGTGGAAAAAGAAACCCTGAAACCCTGAAACCACTCTCTCTGAGTAGTTGGAGCAGGCGTGAGCAAGTATTGTATGTGCATGTTCAGAGGGTTACTGGTCTCTCTGGTCCCTCTATGTGACAGTCCGGCCTTGACATGGCGCATGTCACATCTTCTTGGCTGTTGTGTTACGTCTGCCTGCGTGTCTCCCAAGTGCTATTCAGGCATGCTCGTCAGGGCATCTGGGCATCCGGGGTACATATGGGTTGCTTCAGCCCTTGGCAGCACCTGAACACAAAGGTTGTTTTGGCCAAATTGTTCCAGTGTTCAAATGAAAATGGCCGGAACCAAAAATTTTCAAAGTCTGTTTACCCCCCAACCAAGCCCAAACATGACAGGAAAATATGTTGTTTGCTTGCCTCGGGGCGGCCCACTGGTACTTTCATGTTTGTCATTTTCCACATTGTGTGGCGCAAAAAAGTTGGTTTCAAAAACAGTTTTTGCTGGAACACCACTGGAACACCACCAGAATAAGTTACTGGAACACCACTAGAACAAGCACGGGACACAAAGAGCAAAGTGTGGATAAAAGGGTGAGTGAAACATGCATTGTAGGTTAAGGCACCGGCAAGGGCGCATGGAGTTAGTCTGTTTGCGCGCCCCTTGCTGAGTAGTGTTGGGTTGTTGGGGGGCCGAGGGGCGCCCCGGAACTTTCCCCTACCGGCCACCACCCCTTCACCCTCCACCGCTTCACCCTCCATCCCGTTGACCCCTACCCCATACCCTCATCCCGGCGAGCACTAACCTCGGCAGCACCCTCACTTGCCCCTTGCCCATCACCCCATCCCCGCCCGCTCCCATCACCATCCCCGTCCTCGTTGTCCGCGTCCTCGTCCTCCTCATCCCCCTCCTTCTCTTCAACCGCCTCCTTTTCCTTCTTCTTCTTCTCGAGGAATTTCTTGGCTTGCGTTCGGGTCCGCCACACGCCGGCCTTGGGGAAAGTTCCTTGTCACATGGAAAACGTACTTGTGTCTCCCCTTTTGGGGGGGGGGGGGCTTGGCAAGGGCCTCCTTGCCGTTCTCAATCTACTTGTTGCAAAAAACGACATGCACATTTCCCCCCACCTTGTACTTGCAGCCCCCACCCCCCTTGACCTGGGCTTGGGCTTGGGCTTGGGCTTTGGTTGTGGGGTGTCCGTAGGCATGTCGGCCTTTTGGGTTGGGGGAGTGGGGTGGGGCGAGGGTGCTACCTTTGGGGCTGGCTGGGAAGCTTCTTGGGGGGGTTGGGGGGGCAAGGGCTCTCCTCTCTTTCGGGGGATGGAGGGTTGTCTTGTAGGGGGGGCTAAAATAAAGAGGAAGTGGCTTTCTGGGGACTCCTCCAAGGAGCCCTCCTCGGAGTCCTCAACGGATTCCTCCTCCATGAATTCTTCCTTTTCCTCGATTTCTTCTTCTTGTTTTGCGTACTCCCGGGGTGGATTGGCAAGGGCTATGGGCTGGTTGGGGTTTGTTTTGGTGTGGGGGCAGCTTTGGGGACCAGGGGGCTAGGAGGTAGGTTTTGGGACCAGGATGGGGGGCTGGGGGGGTCCGAGCCCTTGGGGGGTTGGGGTGTGTAGGGGACAGGTCATTGATGTTGCCCCATCCCTCGACTTGTGCCTCGAGGACACTGTTGCAGCCAGCCAAGTAATTGGCCATGGCCGTCAACTAGTCGAGTGCTACAGCTGGTTGCAGATGCAAGTGCTGCAGCAATGTAGTCAAATAAACTGGCCGCGGGTGATAGCCAGGCCACCACATGATGAGGCGCACCACCCAGGTCGCCGAGATTGATTTGCACGTCCTCACCTTGAAGAGAGGACAACAAAAAATTTCTTGAAGAGAGGACAACAAAAAATTTCCGGCGACGTTCCAATAAGTTTCTCTGGCGACATTTTGGCGGCGATCTGGCGTTTTTCCAGTGTTACAAATGGGAACACCGCTACAACAAGTTACCGGATCATTGCCGGAACATGTTCTAGGGGAGGATAGCACACCGTTTTATGGCCCTATTCGCCCCTAGGATACGCAGGGAAGGGGAATACCCACACTCGCATGTCCTAGTTCTCTTTGAGGGCGGCCATTGCATGCCGTAACTGCATGGGCGGGGTCCTCTCCCTCCGTGCTAGGACCTCCCGCACCGCCCTCCGCTGGTCACGCTGGGTGTCCATCTCACACTTCACGAGGAGGACACCAGGTCGGGATAGCGTCTATCCTTGGGTGTTGGCTGTGGTATTTGGCCTCCTCTGCGATCCGGTAGATCCCCTCCTTGAGGTTCTGGACCCAATTTACCCGGAAGATCGCAATGTCCTTCCGGGGCGTAGGCTTTACATAGCCCAGACAATGGTCATCCCACAACTCAGAACCCTGCCCCCAGGTGGTCAAAAATTTCCCCCTTTGGGTCTGACTAGGCAACCAGTCGTTCAGCAGGAGGTCTGTGTGGCGTGCCCTTGGCCCTGTCACCCATGTTACCAGGGTCCCACCTGGTGCATCCCCGTCCTCTTAGCGCCAGCGGCACTTACTTTGCCCCTTGTTGTACAACCGCTTCCAGAGGAAGCATTGCAACATTCACTGGAGGGTGTAGATGGTGGGGTGGGGGACTTTCGGGATGCAAGCATCCACGGCAGAGTGGTAGGGGCCAACCATCTCCCTTGTCCAAGGGAAGTTGGCAGCTTGGGCAGCCATGCTTGAGCCGAGCCTCTTGCGTATCCACCCAGTAACGTGCAAGAGGCTAGGTTCATCCCCCCCCCTCAGACTCCCCCGCCCCCCCATCCACCTCGGGAACCACACGGTTCCCCTTAGGGTGCCCCTCATTGCCCACCCTCACCTCAGCGATGTTGTCCTCCCCTTCTGGTTTCGCCCTCTGTTTCCCCCCGTTCTAGTTTCACCCCTTGGTCCCCTGTGCCCGCACCCTAGGTTAGCAACAACCTAGGTTTTGCCTCGGGGGGGGGGGGGGGTGGGGGGCAAACGAGGTCACAGGTCGGGACAATACCAAACAACCGTCCCTCCTGCTGCAGTGAAGTGTTCTTGGGGGGAGCCTTAAGCGCAGTGCGCACACAGTGCGCGCGTAGTGCAACTATTTGGGCGTCTAGCCGTACTAGAGACCCATACTTTGAGATACTAGGGGCCCCTAGGGGCATCATGGTGACCCCAGCGGAGGTTTTGACTTCTGATTTTGTCCCCCTTTGTCATGTTGTGCACACAAGTTGCGTATTCTCCGTCTAGCCCCTCTTTGCTACTTATGCTTTGATTTGGAAGGAGAACATCCTGATTTCAATCCATCTGGTGTTTGGTTGCCCTGCTTATCTACCTTGTGACTATCATTTTGCATCAGGGAAAATCATCAAGGTTTTCTTTATCAAAAACAAGGAACATCCATAGCATTGGGGAAACCAAAAACCTTGTGCATGATGTGTGTTATGTGAAGGGAAGGTAGTTTGCAACTTTCTTGAGCTGGGGCAGTTTGGGTCACCTAATTCTAAGGGCTTTTCCAAGGGGTGTGCTTGGGGGCTCTTCTGGGGAAACATAGTCTAAAAGCAGCGCGCAGTGCGCGCGCAGTGCAAAGATTCCCCCTTGGTATTGCTTGGGTCCATTTCCCGTTCTCATGTCTCATCTATCGCCACACGAGTTGGAGTCGCTTGTCGAGGCGGCTGATGAAACTGCAGGTGCGGGCTATGCGGCCGTGGCAAGAGGCAAAGTAGCCCCCGCGAGTAGGCCGGCACAGGATCAACCGAATGCTAAACGTGCTATGTGCGCGTTTGCTGGGGACGTGGAAATGCCCTAGGCGGTCAGCGACTCCTATGGAAAGTGGGCATAGTGGAGGGACCATGTGGCGGCCACCTTTTGTGCCTCTTTTGGGGATGACCTGGCCGCGAAGAACACCGGGGAGTACCATGTCGAGCTCATGCATCGCGGCTTAGATCAGGCTGGGGTGAATATGGCCACCGAATGGGCGGTCCCCTCGTCCGAGCCGCACGAGGTGCTCTTGATGATGGCCGTCTACGAGAATCACGCGCGCTGGCGCTTGGACATGGTCGCGGGGGAGTGGCGCCACATCAACCCCCCGGCCCCGGCCCCTACCCTGAATGCGGCGGTAGGGGGGCCGACCTTGGCAGCCCCATTGCAGCAACCTGCTGATTTGATCCGCGCTGAAATAGCTGCCCTTGAGGCCCGATTGTCACAGCTCCGAGGCCCATCCACTCCACCTCGTTCACTGGGAGAGCTACAGCGGGTAGCGAACACCCAGCTGCATTACGTCTGGCAACGTCAACTGGTGGAGACGCTCGTGATCTTCTTGAGGACCGAGGCGCCCTAGCAGTCTGAGGTGGCCACTGCCTTGGCCAACGGAACCCGGGCTGCCCTGTGGCCGACCCTAGGGCTTAAGGCGGGCGAGTTTCCGGCCCGCCAGCAAACGCCGCAGGCCCCAAATGCGGGCCCCCCTGGGGCCTGCTTCAAGTGCGGCATGCAGGGCCAATGCGCGCGCGAGTGCACGCCGCAACAATCGAAGTCGTCCTAGCAGTCACACCCACAGTGGCAGCCGGTACAAGCCTAGGTGGAGGCCCCGCGCGGGCGCCCGGCGGGTGGGTTCTCTGTACAGGGGGACCAGACCCTGTACACGGCGTTCAACACCGGCTGCACGTACGACGCCCGCGGGCCGCCCCCCTACCCCTGCGTGCGGTGCAATGGTATGCATTGGTCGTTCCACCCCTGCCCCGCTGGGTCACAGCACCCCGAGCAGCAGCAGCCGGCACCTCAGCCCCCCCCCCCCCCGCCGCCTCAGACAGGGGCAGCAAGAGCAAGACCCGCAGAGCAAGGGTTAGAGACTAACCGGCACTGTGGGAAGGTGGTGGGTGCGAGCTGACCTCAATGTACAGATGGCCAAGGCCAAAGCACAGTTAGCAGCCACCTGGAGTGGTTCAGAACTGGTGTGCGCTGCAGTGCAGCAATGAAAAACACTGAACTATGTGGTGATGACCATGCGCCTGTGACACGGGGGCGTATGCGAGCCCAGTATCCGTTGCCTCATGGCCCCCACCGCCCAAAGAGACCCGCAGAGCAAGAGGTTAGAGACTAACCGGCGCTGTGGGAGGGTGGTGGGTGCGAGCTGACCCAGATGCCCAGACAGCCAAAGCACATTCAAAAGCCACCCGGAGTGGCACCGAACTGGTCTGCACTGTAGTGCAGCAAGGCAAAACATTGAACCGAGTGGTGATGACCATGCGCCTGTGACACGGGGGCGTATGCGAGCCCAGTATCTGTTGCCTCATGGCCGCCGCCTCAACAGCCCTTTTGCTAGGGGGGGCTGCCCCCCCCCCCCGCCCAGCGACCTGCCGCCCCTAGCTAACCCAAGGGGGGGGGGGAGGGCGTCGGGGCATAGCGACCGAGCTCCATGGTGTGGCCACGAGGGTGTACAACTTGTGGGCCGCGTACTTCGCCACTGAGCCCTGGGCCCTGGCTACGGTGATTGGCGGAGAGCACGGTTTTTGCCTGGGTGCGGGAACTCAGAGGCGTTGGCCGTGCAGGGCTTCTGTACACTGAACAATCGCGGGCAGACACCCTTGCACGGCACGTTGTGCACCTGGAAGCAACGGGGAAGTCCTTAGTGGCCTTACAGGGCACCATATCAGCAGTTTGCATGGCGAAAAGCTCCCGCTACTACGGCCCACCGTGGGCCCCATCCAGTGGGCCATGGCGGCAGGGGCCGGCCGGGTGTACAACTCCGAACCTCGCCAACAGGTTTGGGGAACTTTGGGTATGCACCGAACCATGGCCACGGCTGTACGCTCCGAGACCGACTTTGCCGTCCTCACCCTCGCCATCTTCACTGTCTGCCACGACCTTCGGGTCAGGGAGGCCGCAAGCATACGCAAGGTCGACATCAGCTAGCCGAACTGGATCAGCTTCTATGATCGCAAGACCAAAAGACGATGCATCCCTGCCAGGCTAGGAGTATGGGCGGAGCGGTGGCGACAAGCCCTGCTGGCGCGCGGGAGCGTCCGGCGCAGAGCCCAATACTTGCCACTCTTCATGGAGGCAAAGCTTGAACGCCGTATGCACTTCCTCCTATGGGGCACCCCATGGGCGGGAGTCGCTTGGCACTGCTAGAGGCGGCTCTTTGCGGCAGCCATGGTCGTGCTCGGAGCCCCCATCACTGCCGTATGCCTCTAGAACATGTGGACGTCGCAGCCACATGGATGGCCCTACGAGTCCCAGGACCGGACGGGGAAGTTGAGCTCCCGGACCAAGCCCGTTGGCCACACCCAGTCGCAGGCACTACCATAGTGCCCCTATACTCGGTCCAGCTCTGGTCTGCGGGCGCCCTTGGGCGGCGCACAACCCCTGACGTTCCAGGCTCCCCTATTATCATCGTCGTCGACAATGATGACGAGGGGGACGACTCCGACGATGGGGTACTGGGAGCCTCTGGCACGAATCGTGGAGTGGCCCCGGGAGAACGGGAACAACGTGCGCGCGCTCCGGGCTGCCAACAAGACACAACACGGGCCCCGCGTTCGCGTTCGAGTCCGGCTGCGCAGGCCCAAGGTCCGCCGGCCCCGCAACGGTGCTTTGTCCGCAGATCGTTCTTAGCAAGAGATGGAGCGGCCCGAAAGCGCAAGCCCTCAGCCGACCCTGTCGCCATCACCGGACCAGGGACGGTGTAGGGGGAGTTGGTCCCCGCCCTAGATCGCCTGCCGAAAGCGCGGAAAGCCAATAAGTGAGCACATCTTGGATGCGGCAGTACTAACGGCCGTCAAGGCGTCTGTAGACCGCCATCGGGCGGAAAGCCTGCTTCTTATGTGGTGGGCTGAGTTGCACTGCTGGGCGTTGGATAGGCCCAAGGCTAGCCCAGAAGACGAGGCCGTGTTGCATGATACGCTCCACCATCTGGCGACGCATGGCCCACCGGACGAGGCATCTTCACCGCAACTTGGGGATGGAGACACTGTTACCATTGAGCTCGCGGGCCGGGGACTTGGGCCGGCGGGCTCTGTGCAGGTCCCAGACAACCTCTGGTCCCGATGGGCGGACCCCCACTTCCAGCAGGCGGGCGAAGAAGGCCCAATAGCCGTCGTCGTGCCCCAAGGTGGTGGCACTGCTGCGCAAGTTGTATACGGACGGCCTCATTAATAAAATCCCCATTGTCTCCAAATGCACGCACTTTTGTTCAGTACAAAAACCTTGCTAAGTGCGCGCTCATTGTTGATATGTAGGCCTTCAATCATGCCTGCTCTTTCAAGGCGAGGCCGTTCTGCCTGCCCTCGCTTGAGGGCCTTGCGGGAAATCTGCGCTCGGTGTGGGGGGGGGGGGGGGGGTCAAGATAGACCTCAGCAACTGCTATTGGAGCGTGCACTTGCCCCCTGCAATGGGTGGTGCGGTTTGGGTGGCGGCAGCTGGCACCTCCTGTGCCTTGGTATGCATACTGTTTGGATGGCACCAGGCACCTGGCCTGGTGCAGCACCTTATTGGGGCCATATTATCTGAACCCCTGACACACAGGTCGTCATTGTTCAATATGTGGATGACATCCTTTTTGTGGGCCGGGACCGCTCGCGGACCACTCAGCTGGCGCCTGACACGGCGGTGCTCTTGGCCCGTAAAGGTTTCCTTATCAGCCCTAAGTCCGTCCTGGATGCCACCCAGTGCCTCATGTGGATTCGGAAGCAACTCAGCCTACATAGGCCCCGCGTGGCGCCTAAGCCTGAGGGGCTGGCGGACATAGTGGGCCGTTGGATTGCATTAAGCCTGTCCCGCTACACATGCAAGCCCCTGCAACGGTTGTTAGGGCGCACAGGTTGGCTAGCGCGCCCTGGTTTCTTGGCAGGGTGTTTCCTTGCGGGTGCGCGAGCATGGCTGCGCTTGGGACCCCCCTCCGCGCACTGTGTTCGTTTTGCTGTGTGTAGGAGCCTGTTGGAGGCAGTTGCTGCGGGGGGTCGGGTCGGGAGCCGCAGCCGACTGAAGGTCCGGCTATGTGTGTTTGCCTGCATTTGAGCTTCTAAGTCTCTCTGTGCCCGTGTCGGTGTCGGTGTCGCGTGGAGCGCATAGCAAGCCCAGTCTTGACAGACCTGCTCATGCGTGTGTGCTCTAGCCCACCCCCTCTAGTGGTGTGTGTTGGTGGCTGGCCGCCCCCCATATTTGCGCTTGGTGCCAGGACAACGTACCAGCACGCCCAGTCTTAACAGACCTGCTAGTGCATGTGTGCCCCCGCCCTCTCCATCTGGTGGCTTCTGTATGCAGACCGACCCGGCAGCACGCCAACAGGCCCAGCCTTGTCAGGCCTGCAGGTGACAATCGTCCCCAGAGTGATTTTTTCTGTGCCTACATCTGGGTATATGAGTTCTTCTGTGCTTGTGTCGCTGTCGGTGTTGTGTGGAGCGCATGGCAGGGCCAGTCTTGACCGACGTGCTTGTGCGTTGTCTTTTTAGGCCTGCCGGTGCCTGTGACGTCCCCTGAGTGTCTGTGTGTGTGCCTGTGCCATTGTTTGCCTGTTAGTGGTGCGTGGAGTGCAGGTGTGCCATTGTGCAAGGATGGCGGCGACCGCCCCCAAGGTTTGTTGGGGATTACCTCAGGGTTTTTCCCAGTCGCCGAAGCAGAGTTCTCGTTGTCTTGAGTTACTGCATGTCGATCTTGACTTAGGGCTGGGTTCAAGGATAGGGCGGGCAAAGTAAAGCTGAAGTTGCGCAAGCAACTGAAGTTTCGCTGGGGGGGGGGGGGGCAGTGACAGCAATAGTGACAGTGACAGTGTCAATGACAGTCCCCCCCCCCCCACCCCACCCACCGAGCGCCTTGTTTTGCATGTACAGTTGATGTCCTCTGTAAGCATCACGCTTGCAGGAGCCCGCACTATTATGTAGCGTTGCCAATGCGGCCATCATACAGCTCAATCATGGGTGATACCCCCAGACGCAAAAGCAGGAGTCTCGTTGTCTTGAGTTACTACATGTCTTGTCTTAGGGCTGGGTTCAGGGCAGGGCGGGCAAAGCAAAACCGGGTCACAGGTTGGGACAGTACCAGACAACCATCCCCCCTGCTGCAGTGAAGTGTTCTTTGTATTGCTTGGGACCAGTTCCCGTTGGCCCGCTTGGGCATGTCTATTGTGCGCCAAGTAAAGGCCGGCTAGCCAGGCGCTTGGCTGTCATCATGTTCCCCACGGACAGGATAGCTGCACCCTTGAGTATCGGTTTGGGTTCTGCTTGGAAGTTTTGTGGCTGCGTGCTTGGTGTCACGGCGGGACAGGGCAAGACAGCGACACAGAGCTACGGTACAAGCAAAACCATCCACTGTTTTTCCAATTCCTCAACCCCCCTTTGCGCCCCCTCTAAAACCTTTTTTCTTGCAGCCCCATCCCCCGATACGTCCCCAAGCTCAGGCCAATTTGGCCTCCCACCTATGAAGGTTCCTTCGGAGGCTCTGCATGTTCCTCCTTGCCTCTCGTACCTCCGCCAACACCACACCATACCTGATCCAACGTGGCTTGTATGGCCGCGCGAGTTGCCCAATCACCCGGGGCAAGGCAGTCATTAGCCAACCGTTCGATGTTGGCCGTTTGTTGCCGCCCCATTGACATACAACAATGCAAGTTGCGCATGGTCCACCGAGCAACCAGCTGCTTTGAGGGATGGTATCAAGAAGGAGGTCCGTTGGGCATGATCCGATTAGCAGGTTTGGACCATATCTTTGCCCAGCCAAACACAAGCAACGGATTTGCATATGGCCTCATCGTATAGTGACCCAACCTGTGGGGCCGGTGAAACCCCAACCTGTGGAGAGTCGCCACCTAGCCAAACATAAGCCGGCTGCTCGTGGGAGTTGTAGACCACCCGTTTGGTGTCCGCAACGAGCTGGATTGCCGAGAAAAACAAAGGCAAATTGTTGGAACCAAAAATTTTTCCAATGGGCGTTCAAACAAAAGGCTTGAACATGGCTAGAACCGCTTATTGGAACACCGCCGGAACAATGGTCTGTGCACAAGACGCACCTTGATATTGGCTTCCGAAAAGGGTTGCCAAAGTGGCCATCGCTTTGTCGCAGCAAATAGCGAGCCCGATGACCCACACACATGCAAGAATGCGGCCCAGAGGCCCATGTTGGCGATGGACATGCTGAGTTGGGACCACTCCCCACCAGCGCATGTATAGCCATCCCCCGTGACAATGAATGTCAAGGGGAGGACCAATCTATCATGTGGCACAGCGGGGGTTGGCTCGCAATGTACCGAAGCCACGATGCCCACGGCCAGCTGACGCCTATGGCCTTTGGGTAGATGTGCTCACCGGAGGGGCAAGCTAGAGCGGGGCCAATAGCTCTTGCAAGCGCCGCTAGAAGGCCCTCTCTAGGCAAATGGGGAGTGCAAACAGCAACCCGGTAGCCGCGATGTCTTTCCACCCCTGGAGGGTGAACACCTGGGAGAGCGTACACCATGCTGATTGGGGCGCACGTAGGTTGAGGATGAGCTCGCAACACTCGTCCGGGGCGAGCACCTCGGAGGCGTACCTAGTGATTGCCTTGTGCTGTACCTCCCGAATACAACTAGGTTGGGCCAAACGCACAGCTACAGCAAATTGGCGCTGAGCGTGTGGGGAGGTGACAGCCCATTCTGCTAAGACCTACCCAACGAGATTCCCATCCTGAAGGCCTAGAGCACCCGCCAAATGGACAAGGTGGGTGGTCACTTGCTGGACCTGGGTCTTTTTTGCAAACATAGTTGTCTAACAAAAATGAACGCGGATGATGATGCCCAAATTTTAAAATGCATACCCCTAGTGGAAGATACCTTTGGACCCACCTAGCATTTGTACGGAAGAAACAAACTAAAAAGAAGCACTAGGCACGGCAACAAGGCACAAATGGTGTGGGAAACATCATGTGTCATGCATCACCCTTGGAAAGTCATAGAATCATGGCTTTGAACCAAAGAGAACCACACCATTGAGGACGGATGACACAAGTTCGAAATGTGTACACCCAGGGGAGGGTGGCTCTAATCCCACACACCATGCCGGCAAGGCCCTAATGACAAAGACAAGCCCTTGACACACTCAACATGCTCGTCATCTTCAAGGTAGCCCCCGTCATGTGCCCTCACAGGGGACAGCGCCTCATGTGCGCTTCTACCACCCTCCAGCTTGAGACCTCCTGCCCCATCCCCATGAGCATGCTTTCTACCATTCCCCGCCGCCCTGCGTTTCTCCCCTTTAGCCTTGTGATCTCCCATTCAAGCCCTTGCAACTTTGCCACCCCATCCACTTCTGGCATCTCTTGGTCCCGGAAGGTGGCTCGCGATCACTTTCAGTCACCCCATCTTGCACACCCCTTCCTAGCAGGTCCTGCACCTTGAGTTGCTGCAAATGCAAAATGATTGTGAAGGGGTTTTCAATGAGGCATCTCTCACACCGTGGTGCCTTGCCCTGGTCTATTTTGAGGTGAAAATGAGCCATTCCCGGCCAGTCTTTCAGGATGATTGTCCTGAGCGTTCACGTGAATGTGTCATATAGGCATCTCAATGAGGGCCATTCTTCTTCCACAGCGATTTTGTCTGCAATGAGCACGCCTAGGCCCCAGCTCGGTCCTAGTTGTAAGTCTTGATCACCGAGCTGGTTGCAAGGCATGTCGGGCACACTGTACAGATACAAGCCGCTGCCCTTTGGGTTGTCCTTCAGCCCGGCCATTTGCCAAACCCTCATGAGCGCTATTGTGGAGCGCTCAGGGGTACACACCCTGAAAACCCCCACCAGCTCCCCCACCCCATTGCTCACAGTTTCCCTCGGCTGTATCCAGCCCCTTGCCTATGAACGTCAGCTGCTCCGTCAGCTCTGGGGGCTCTTTTCCTCAACAACAAAACTAGCCTTGTGCAGCCATCACCACCATTGCTGCACCATGTTACACAATTTTGACCGTCACGCTGCCAGCGGTATGTCATCAATGTATACCCATCCTTGCGCAGAAAACCCCCTTGCCCTCCAGCATGCACTTTTATGCTGCCCCCCAGGAATACCTATATTTGGTCTTCCCAGCCAGCACAGCTGCCCCATTAGCCTGCTGATGTTCTTGGCTAGCATCTTTCACGGTCCCAAACCCCAAGGGATTTTTCACTGGTGCTGCAGCGGGACTTGGGGGGGGGGGGGGCAGGCACAAACCACGGGAGATTTTCGTCGACGCGGCAGAAGAGGGGTCACGATTCAGGATGGGACTGCTGGGGGACACGGGATTCTATAGAAGCCACCTATGCCCCCGCTGGCAGAAGAAGAGCCTTTAACAAGCGGAGCTCTTCGCCATATCCTACACCTCTAAATTGGCGACATATGAATGCAAGCGCGATGTGCACATCGGGACAGATAGCAGTGTCGTCCGGTGATGCTACAGCTGGAATGCTTTGCAACAGAGAAATGGTGACAAGGCCGCGTGTGTTTTTGGGAAAAGGAGAAAGGGGAAATGCCGCATAACTTACGCGATGCACGGACCTTTGTGCAGAGCCTCACTTTCTACAGACGATGCTGAGCGACATATTCACTGGCCCAACGGTTGAAGGACAGGATGCATTTGATGAGAGCTATTCTCAAAGCGGCTTGTTTGTGCCGTCTAGGAGCTCCCAGGGCGTCTTCCATGAAGGCTCGGCCCAT
Organism: Eutreptiella sp. 'Long Island Sound 2002'; assembly: GCA_964036045.1. Taxonomy (NCBI): domain Eukaryota; phylum Euglenozoa; class Euglenophyceae; order Eutreptiales; family Eutreptiaceae; genus Eutreptiella; species Eutreptiella sp. 'Long Island Sound 2002'. Next base: position 16,305,590 of record OZ038378.1, on the reverse strand, counting down.
CAGCACAGTACCATGCACTTGCCGACTTCCTCACACCTGGCGACTTCCTCACACCTGGCGACTTCCTCACACCTGGCGACTTCCTCACATCTGGCGACTTCCTCACACCTGGCGACTTCCTCAGCCTTGGCGACTACCTCAAGCAACCCAGTGGAGCGTCCCTCCATTGACTGGCTTAAGGGGGACACCAGCGTGCTGATGTGCGGCGAATTATCATTCATACCCCCGTACATGACACAACCCCACCCCCATCCAACCCGGCCCGCGTTTCCACCGCAAGAGGGTTCGTGTGCAAGCTCCAGCACATCCCATCCAAGCAGCGATCGGTGCTTCGCCTACAACGCCCAAGACCCCATTGGGCAGAGAAGCGAGTACCCACCGGTACTTCCAGTAAGTACCTCCAGCAAGTCCGGTCCGAGCAACACCTTGAGCTCCAGCAAGTCCAATCCGACCCCTTTCAGCTCCCGCAGGTGGAGCTCGTCTCAACTACCTGAACACAGAGCACGTGCCTTGTCCTGCATAGCCACCCCCACGTGGCATACGCATACAGACGCCCCTCCTTCGGACCACTTCACGGGGGCCAGCAGCAGTGCGGCGCCTGGCATCGACGGGAAGGAGAACGTGGAGGTTTGTGAGGAGGAGGGCCCGTTCCAGAGGACCACTGAAGCGATCTGCAGCACGGAATTGTACCACTGGTGCGCGACGGTCGGCGTACTGCTGGCGCTGCAGTTCCTTTCGGACTCATTCCACCATCGGTACCAATACGTCCCGCACCCCTCGGAATGGGGTGTCGTCCTCCTGCTCTTGTACGCGTTGACCGCGGCCCTTAGCCACTGGCGGGTCGCGGGCAGCAGGCCCTATGCAGCCCATTTGCTGGCGGTCGGCTCCGTGTTGATGACATGCCTACTGACATGGCACTGGGACAGCCACGTGGCGCAGTTCAAGGACAGCCTCCCCCTGATGCAGCCTTTCATGCCAGACCAGACCATCCACAACGGCACTACTTCCGCCCATGCCCCTACAAGAGCGTCGCCGTATGACTCGCCCTACGGGTTCGCCTTCGGCCACTCTGTTCCCGACTTCTTGGACGCCGCCGCGTGCTTTGTCGTGCTGTTCCAGAACTGTCTGCAGTCCAGCTTCCTGTGCCGTCTGGGATTGCGGGTGGCCGTCGTCGTTGGCGTGATCCAGTGGATCGTGTTTGCGAGCTGGCCGTTCCTATTTTCAGACCCGCACAGCACGTGGGTGTTTTGCCGGGTCATTGCCATGGGACTCTGGACGGCCCACCTGATCCGGTCCAGCTACGTATGGGAGTCCGAGTTCAAACAGCAGTCCAGGCACATGGGTGACCTGCAACAGACCCTCCTTCAGAGCCGACAGGATCTTAGGAATGGGCAGAAGGCCGATAGCGTGCTCAACCACATTCTCAAAAATACGATGGCGGATGCGTTGGGGGCCATCGAATTGGTTTGGCAACAAAGCGCCCCTGAGACAAAGGCCGAGCACGTGCTCCTTTCCAAGGCGTGGAACACCCTGTTCCGAGGGATGTCGTGGTGCAAGCTGCGTGTGGCCATGCTGCAGATCGTTGCCGGACTCTACGAGACGAAGCAAGAGGCCCTGGATGTCCAGCGCTTCGTCCAGGACTTCACCATCGGCCGAGAGGTGGCGGTCGACTGTCCGTCCCGACTGGTGCAGCTCGACCGCGCCGCCTGCAGTCTCGTGCTGGAGAACGCCGTCACGAACGCCATGCGGCACGGGCGTCAGCCCGATCCGGGGGTGCGGCTGCGGATGGAGATCAGTGAGGGCGCCCCCGCTTTGCCTTTGCACGACGCGATGATGCAGCCGGTGCCCTGCGGCGGCGCGCCGTGCGACACCCCGGTCGAAGTGCGGTTCGTCATGACGAACCGCGCGCATCCCGACCGTCCACTCCGGGCCTGCTGGTCGTCGCAGGTGCCCAGCAACGCTTTGCCAAACGACCCGGGGAGGCCCGCTTTATCGGACGGACTCGGCCTTCAACACATCAGTACTGTCGCAAACGCGTGCGGCATGAGGGTGAAGCTATGGCAGCAGCAGGCGGAGGTGTTCTTGGAGCTTCGCTTTCATACGATGGCCGCCGCCTCGTCGGCTGAGCCACCGTGTGTAGTGCCAGTCTTAGAGCCGCTCCACGTGACCTGCCCTTTCCCTGACGGGTTGACCATCCTCGCCCTCGACGACAGTGCCGTCGCCCGGGTAAATCTGCAAGCGACGCTGAGGCAGGAAATTCCCAATGCCGAGATCTGCGTGTCCGGGAAGAGCATTGCCGATGTCAAGGAGTTTGAGCGCGCCGCTCTAGAGACAGCGGATATCTTGATCCTGGACGAGCATCTGTATTTGGGTGGCGAGGATCTCCGGGGCAGCATCATTGTGAGCAAGCTGGTCGCTGCTGGATACAAAGGGTTCGCCTGCATCCGCTCAGGCGACTCTGCGGACGCTGACGTAGAGCGGTCCCTGAACAGCGGTGCGCACTGGCACGTCGGGAAGGAGGTGTGGCTCCGCGAGATGGTCAGTCAGTTGAGGGCAGAGTACAAGAAGTTTGAGGAGACAGTCGGAGTGGAAGAACGAAGCTCCACTACCATGGAACCAGAAAACATGGCGTGAGGTGGCATCAGCACCTCAACTGCGTTTTCAAGGGCACCCTCGTGTCCTGATTTTGTGTCATGCCCTCATGACTGGTCATGCCCTGATTTCCATCGTACCCTGACACACCTTTTTTTCCGGAGCGATGCAGTGGCTTGTGGTTGGTCTGTGCGACATGTGAGACACTAATGATCTGATAAACAATCGATGCGTGCACCATCAGGGAATTGCAGTAAACGTGGTGCACGGTGGTCATGTTGTAAGCAGTGCTGTCCCATGATGCACAATCACTACTGCTTCTGGCTGCACAGCTCTTTTTTCCTGTGATGCTTTTTTTTGTACTTGGAACAGCGCATTGTTGACCTGTGTAACAACAGGATATGTACATGAGACAACAATTGGACATGTTGAATGCTATTTCGATGTCGTTTGCCCGCGAGCATCGTGCTCTGCGCGACACTTGTAGAAGCATAAAGCTCTGAGTGGCCACGCCGAGCAACAGCAGCCCCAATCACAAACATGGAATATGGGTACAACCCCCTCAAGCTCTCAGGATTAAGGAGCAGAGCTGCCCAATCCTACAATGGTCCCAAAGGGCCCTTTCTCAAAAAGTACCCAGTGGCCTGTTACAAACTGGAGTCTACAGACCACTTAATGCTTTAAGCGAAGGTCTCCAGATATCCTGAATGTCCTGAATGTGCTGAAGACATGAATATCAACCCATCACGTCATGCAGGCGGGGATCGCTGTACACTGCCTATGCAGACTCGGGATAGCTCGGAGTACAGCGCAGTCCACAGTAGTCAACTGTGGTTCAGTGTACGGTGCATTCCATGGAACTCAGTCATGGTTCACGGTATGCCGCATTTAGGATCTGGTACCAGGCCCCCAGTCTGACAGGGAGAAAGTGCTCATGCTGGGGCTATGAGACAGTCTCTGGGGACTATTTCCGGCTGCAGAGTGCAACACCATTGCCATACTCATGGAGACACATGAATCCTGGCAGCATCAGGCAGTGCAGGAATGAGGTGTCAAATTGGATTTTCAGGATTGCCGAGTGCATTTGACATTTACCTCAGAGGTGGTGACCCAGGATCGCTGTGCTGCTGATGGATGCACATTGTTGCCGGCATATACATAGCCCCCCCCCCCCCCCCCACTGGACAAGGGGCAAAGGCGGTGCCACTGCGGTATCTGTGGCCTAATACCTGGCTGTCAGGTGGGAACACCAGGCCCCGCAGCCACAGCAGCTGATGGTAGCGTCACCGTCCTCTGGGACTTTCCAACGGCGTCCAGTTGCAAGGCAATCCCATTTCTGCCCTTTCCCAGGAAACAGTTGTTGCCCGGGGGGGGCGACTCCGCGGGTCCTAGGACGCCAACTACCCCCCCCCCCCCCCCCCAAGGGGCCTCCGGCCGACAGTTAGTTGTCAAAGGTATGAGCCCAAGGAGCCAAAGAAGAGGTCGGCCGCCGCAGCATATGATTCTGATAGCTCATCAAGTGAAGGTGAGTTATTTAAGTAAGGGCTTTTTCCTGTGCCCTTATTAGGTCGATACGTAGAAAGTGTTCCAAGGAGCCACTCTTGGTCTTTCCTTAGGTCGATCCAAGGAGTTCCAAGGAGTCAATCTTGGTCTTAGGCCCTTCTTTTTCATTCCTCGAAACGTTTGGGGAGAAGGCTGCTGCAAGTGTGGTGTAAGCGGGGAGGGGTGATGTACCATCATGGCGGTGTGGTCTGAGGCCACCGCCCCGAGTTGCTATGACCACACGTTTGCAGTTGCATTCCAACCCCTATATATATGAATATAAAAATATATATATATATATATATATCTTTGTATGTATGTATGTATGTCTTGTGGCATGGTGTAACTCTAATCCCATGGCCGCCTCAGGAGCCCACCCCCCTGAGGTTCCCAGTGTGGCTGGGAATACCCAAGCCGATGATACCCTACCCTCTATTGTGGGAAGGGGCGGTGCGAACTGTCGGATCACACCTGGGCCGCATACCCAACTGTTCGGAGGTGCCCGACACCCCCCCCCCCCACGGGAACCCCGGGAACCCCCCCCCCCCCCCCCGGGAACCGCCCTCCCCGGCGCCCCTCCTAGACCCCCCCCTCCAAGCCCCCCCCCCTAGGGGCCTTCGGCCAACAGTTAGTTGGGGGGGTAGTTGGCGTCCAGGACCGAGGGGTCGCCCCCCCCATGAGTTGTTGCAACCACAATTTTTCCAACAACACGCTTTTATGTTCTCGTGTCTCTTTGTTTGCTTTATTTCTGTTGTTAGGCCTCTTTTGAAGGAAGTAGGAGATCGAAAATGAGTTTGACAGACAAAGCAGCACCACACCCTACGCTTTCTAGTGTGTTCTCTTGCTGTTGTTGCGTTGTGCACTCGTTTCGTGTTTGGTGTTGTTCTTTTCATTTTCTTTTTTCTTTGTTTTTCCACGCCTGTTCACAGAAGCAAGTGCCTGGTATGTGTTGTTGTGTGCGTGTTGCCTGATGCGACTGGCATGTGTGTGGACTTGATTGGAATGAGAAAATTTGAGTGGCGCTCTGTGTTTTCTTCATTCTCAGATCACTCAGGCCGGGGGCATGTTGTGGTTCCTGCGTCCCTACCCCCTCCCCCTGCATAGTAATTGCCCTTGCATACTAAGCGGGGGGGCGACGGAACCGTCACCTTCCATTCTGGCTGTGGCACTTGGTGTGTGAACATTGTAATTGCGGTTCAGTTCTGTCCGACCACCCACCAAAATTGACTGCAGCACGCACACTCCTGCGGGCATTCAGAATTTTTTTGACCATTCCCCACCGGTAACAATTTTTGCCCCGCCCTCATAAGTTATGGGTTGTACGGTAGAGAGCGTCTCAGGAATATGTGCATAAGTTATGGGTTGTTGGGCCCTGGGTTTCCTGGGCCTGCTTCTTGACTACACCTTGACGCCAAATCAAAATGATTGCCCTGACAGGTCGATGGTTTTGAAGTCGATATGGTGTGAGCATGTGTGTAGGCTCGGGTGGACATTCCGATCAACCCTTTTTGTCAAATTTTGTGCTTCAGGTCCGAATTCAGGTTTTCCCTGCGGCTCAGCTGCCCTTGTTGCTGAAATCAGCTTTTGGAGATGGTGACCGCCGGCTGTGGGGTTTCGGATTTCAGGCTCTGGCTTGGCGTTGTTTTTGACCAGGGGCATATTGTGGTTCCTGCGTCCCTACCCCCCCCCCCTGCATAGTAATTGCCCTGGCATAGTAAGCGGGGGGGCGACGGAACCGTTACCTTCCATTCTGGCTGTGGCACTTGGTGTGTGAACATCGTAATTTCGGTTCAGTTCTGTCCGACCACCCACCAAAATTGACTGCAGCAAGCACACTCCTGCGGGCATTCAGAATTTTTTGACCATTCCCCACCGGTAACAATTTTTGCCCCGCCCTCATAAGTTATGGGTTGTACGGTAGAGAGCGTCTCAGGAATATGTGCATAAGTTATGGGTTGTTGGGCCCTGGGTTTCCTGGGCCTGCTTCTTGACTACACCTTGACGCCAAATCAAAATGATTGCCCTGACAGGTCGATGGTTTTGAAGTCGATATGGTGTGAGCATGTGTGTAGGCTCGGGTGGACATTCCGATCAACCCTTTTTGTCAAATTTTGTGCTTCAGGTCCGAATTCAGGTTTTCCTTGCGGCTTAGCTGCCCTTGTTGCTGAAATCAGCTTTTGGAGATGGTGACCGCCGGCTGTGGGGTTTCGGATTTCAGGCTCTGGCTTGGCGTTGTTTTTGACCAGGGGCATGTTGTGGTTCCTGCGTCCCTACCCCCTCCCCCTGCATAGTAATTGCCCTTGCTGTGGCACTTGGTGTGTGGACATCGTAATTTCGGTTCAGTTCTGTCCGACCACCCACCAAAATTGACTGCAGCAAGCACACTCCTGCGGGCATTAAGATTTTTTGACCATTCCCCACCGGTAACAATTTTTGCCCCGCCCTCATAAGTTATGGGTTGTACGGTAGAGAGCGTCTCAGGAATATGTGCATAAGTTATGGGTTGTTGGGCCCTGGGTTTCCTGGGCCTGCTTCTTGACTACACCTTGACGCCAAATCAAAATGATTGCCCTGACACGTCGATGGTTTTGAAGTCGATATGGTGTGAGCATGTGTGTAGGCTCGGGTGGACATTCCGATCAACCCTTTTTGTCAAATTTTGTGCTTCAGGTCCGAATTCAGGTTTTCCCTCAGCTCAGCTGCCCTTGTTGCTGAAATCAGCTTTTGGAGATGGTGACCGCCGGCTGTGGGGTTTCGGATTTCAGGCTCTGGCTTGGCGTTGTTTTTGACCAGGGGCATGTTGTGGTTCCTGCGTCCCTACCCCCTCCCCCTGCATAGTAATTGCCCTGGCATAGTAAGCGGGGGGGCAACGGAACCGTTACCTTCCATTCTGGCTGTCGCACTTGGTGTGTGAACATCGTAGTTTCGGTTCAGTTCTGTCCGACCACCCACCAAAATTGACTGCAGCACGCACACTCCTGCGGGCATTCAGAATTTTTTTGACCATTCCCCACCGGTAACAATTTTTGCCCCGCCCTCATAAGTTATGGGTTGTACGGTAGAGAGCGTCTCAGGAATATGTGCATAAGTTATGGGTTGTTGGGCCCTGGGTTTCCTGGGCCTGCTTCTTGACTACACCTTGACGCCAAATCAAAATGATTGCCCTGACACGTCGATGGTTTTGAAGTCGATATGGTGTGAGCATGTGTGTAGGCTCGGGTGGACATTCCGATCAACCCTTTTTGTCAAATTTTGTGCTTCAGGTCCGAATTCAGGTTTTCCCTGCGGCTCAGCTGCCCTTGTTGCTGAAATCAGCTTTTGGAGATGGTGACCGCCGGCTGTGGGGTTTCGGATTTCAGGCTCTGGCTTGGCGTTGTTTTTGACCAGGGGCATGTTGTGGTACGACGGAGATCTGATTTTTACCCATTTCGCGCGTGCTGCTACTTGCTTGCTTGCTTGCTTGCTGCTTGCTTGCTTGCTGCTGCTAAACCTAGTAGGTCCACCCTAGACACTAAAAAGGGTTATAAAACCAAGACTGGTTCCACCAGCTCGGTGACCCTAACCCTAACCCCCCCCCCCCTCACCCCTGGCTGGACGCCCCCCTGATTCCCGTCCCTGCATCCCTGCTGATGAGGAAGCGTAGTTGTACCACAAGTTGAAAAGAGAGGTTGATTAGGGATTCATGGTAGGGAATCGCCAGATTTCCCATGCATGTCCATGTCTGATTTCAGAATATTTTGATATTTGGGTGGTCACTGCCCGCCCGCCCGCCCTATATGACGAGTTGTTTCCATACACTCACGGACACTCACACAATACTGAACCCACAGCCCACCAGCGGCCAGTGATGGAGCACGTGCCTGAGTTTGTGTTGTGCTTGTGAGACACAAGAACTGGGAAGGTCCCTCTCAAGGCCCCCTCCAGTCCAGTTTGGGTCGCCTAATTCTAGGGGTGTTTCCAAGGGGCGTGTCTGTGGGCTCTTCAGGGGGAACATAGTCTAAAAGTAGCGCGCAGTGCGCGCGCAGTGCAAGGATTCCCCCCATGCCCCGCACTCCCCCAAACCCCCTAGAGTCAGAGTCGGAGTGTAGCCAGGCCCCCTGGAGACCAATGACCTAACCCTCCACAGACTTGACATTTGACACTTGATCCTTACTCTTGTCGGTGGTGTCGGCTGCATGCCAGTTACGATTTTTCTACCAACCCATGGCAGGTTGGCCCTCCTGTGGCTCCCTTCCCTTTTCTATTTTTCCCCCACAGGTGTGGAATGCCACCCCCCAGCGCGCCCGAATCCTGCTGGTGTTTTTAGTTCCTCCTCAGTCCTCTCCTGTGTGTCACCGACCACTCCCCCTAAACTGGAATAGGGACAGCAGTGTTCTCTGCCCCTAAGCGCATAGTGACCAACTGTGCCTGAATGCAATTCCCCCTCCCTCTCTGGTGCTGACACTGATTCATCTCGGCCTTCAATCTTCACACCGCTGCCTTTTTCAGCCTACAGCCATTGTGCCTCATGCACACTCATTGTGCCTCATGCACACTGGGAAGCCTATGAGCGTGGCAGTCTCCCACTGCATCCACGGTTTCCGACTCAGCTAATCCTCACTACGTATCAGACCCGCCACCAGAGCCACTGTGGGATTGAAGCACTGGATAGCTCTGAACGTCGATTCCGAGAGGTTATCTCGAGCACGGTAAAGTGAGCAGACTACGCCAGCTAATCTTGGTCAGACAAAAAGAAAACTAATGTTGTGGCACAGCTAGAAGCAACACAATCAGAGAACGCTTAGGCCTACTCCTCTTTCATGTTCTCCCGCCAAATGCCACGCCACACATCATTGCTGTGCATGAAATCATTCACACCAAGGTTACTCTTGGGCGCCTGTAGGTCCACTTCCTTTGCAACAACAACAACAAATTGGTCCACCGGACTGCAGTGGATGACAGATTGTGTGCACAATTTCATGACCAAGCACCATGTTTCCTAAAGCTCACATAGACAAAGTACAATCAAATCCCTTCCTTGAAGAATGCCCCGCGGCCCATCCCAGCGCCCATTGTGCAGGGCGGCGAGTAGCTGGAAAGGGTCGGGGACGGTGATGGGACTGGGTCGAAGCATTGCATCAGCATCGCCATTATTTGGATCCGTCATTGCTTTGTGTTGGCTGGTTGGGCCATGCAAGGGAATGTCCGCGTGCGTGTGCGTGTGTGTGTGCGTGTGTGTGTTTTGTGTGAGCCCATTGCGAGGCCCAGCCCAGAAAGCCCCCTCGAAGCATCCCAGACTGCTGCGTGGCGTGGCATAGACCGTCCTTCAGGGCGTCATGTTGCTTTGCGCTGTGTGGGGGTTTCGTGGCGCCCGCCCCCCCTTTGCCTTGTACCTCTGGCGCCTCTAAAGAGGACACGGCGGAGGTGATCAAGGGACGCTGGCCCCACAGCCCAATGGAGGCACATCTGTTGTGCCAGCAGCTCCGACGGGTGCATCCCCGCAGTGCACAGTGGGAGTCCCAATGCCCTCACTTTTCCACAGGTTTTCAGGAAATGTCCCAATTTAAGGGATGTCATGGGGGGCCACAACCGAAACCAACCCCTCAAAATGCGCTGTGCAAACAAAAAAGTGCCGGAAAAAAAGCAGACAAAGAAATGAAAATCCTATTGCTAATGTGCAACAAAGAGACAGAGCAGTGTGCAACACATCGGGCTCAGAACTCATGCTGCCCATGGGGCTGCTGTGGGGGTTGCTCATCAGAGCTCTGGTACCCACAAATACGGATAGAGGTGTGGAGGAGCTCATGATACGGTCTTGCTACTTGGCGTCACACCATCCCCGCAACATAACATCAACCGTTGAAGGATGGATGACAGCGGTGTGTGTCCCTTATGTCTTCTGTCCGCACCTCAATAGTTTTTTCAGAGCGTGATAGCTTTTTCAGAGCATGTGAGGTGGCATCATCGCCTCACATGCATTTTCAGCGCATCATGGTACCACAAAGCATGGTGTGAGGTGGCATCAGCACCTCAACTGTATTTTCAAGGGCACCCTTGTGTCCTGATTTCGTGTCATGCCCTCATTACTGGTCATGCCCTGATTTCCATCGTGCTTGTTCTTCCGGAGCGACGGAGTAGCTTGTGGTTGGTCTGCGCGACATGTGAGACACTGATGAACTGATAAACAATCGATGCTTGCACCATCAGGGAATTGCAGTAAACGTGGTGCACGGTGGTCATGTTGTAAGCAGTACTGTCCCATGATGCACAGGAATAGCGCATTGTTGACCTGTGTAACAACGGGATATGTACATGAGACAACAGTTGGACACGTTGAATGGTATTTAGAAGTTGTTTGCCCGCGAGCACCGTGCTTCACGCGACACTTGTAGAAGCATAAAGCTCTGAACCTTAATGCGGCATGCCGTGAACCATGACTGAGTTCCATGGAATGCACCGTACACTGAACCACAGTTGACTACTGTGGACTGCGCTGTACTCCGAGCTATCCCGAGTCTGCATAGGCAGTGTACAGCGATCCCCGCCTGCATGACGTGATGGGTTGATATTCATGTCTTCAGCACATTCAGGACATTCAGGATATCTGGAGACCTTCGCTTAAAGCATTAAGTGGTCTGTAGACTCCAGTTTGTAACAGGCCACTGGGTACTTTTTGAGAAAGGGCCCTTTGGGACCATTGTAGGATTGGGCAGCTCTGCTCCTTAATCCTGAGAGCTTGAGGGGGTTGTACCCATATTCCATGTTTGTGATTGGGGATGCTGTTGCTCGGCGTGGCCACTGTGTGCACCTGCAACAGCACTGGTACCAGGCCCCCAGTCTGACAGGGAGAAGGTCTCTGTGCTCATGCTGGGGCTATGAGACAGTCTCTGGGGACTATTTCCGGCTGCAGAGTGCAACACCATTGCCATACTCATGGAGACACATGAATCCTGGCAGCATCAGGCAGTGCAGGAATGAGGTGTCAAATTGGATTTTCAGGATTGCCGAGTGCATTTGACATTTACCTCAGGGGTGGTGACCCAGGATCGCTGTGCTGCTGATGGATGCACATTGTTGCCGGCATATACATAGCCCCCCCCCCCCCCCCCACTGGACAAGGGGCAAAGGCGGTGCCACTGCGGTATCTGTGGCCTAATACCTGGCTGTCAGGTGGGAACACCAGGCCCCGCAGCCACAGCAGCTGATGGTAGCGTCACCGTCCTCTGGGACTTTCCAACGGCGTCCAGTTGCAAGGCAATCCCATTTCTGCCCTTTCCCAGGAAACAGTTGTTGCAACCACAATTTTTCCAACAACACGCTTTTATGTTCTCGTGTCTCTTTGTTTGCTTTATTTCTGTTGTTAGGCCTCTTTTGAAGGAAGTAGGAGATCGAAAATGAGTTTGACAGACAAAGCAGCACCACACCCTACGCTTTCTAGTGTGTTCTCTTGCTGTTGTTGCGTTGTGCACTCGTTTCGTGTTTGGTGTTGTTCTTTTCATTTTCTTTTTTCTTTGTTTTTCCACGCCTGTTCACAGAAGCAAGTGCCTGGTATGTGTTGTTGTGTGCGTGTTGCCTGATGCGACTGGCATGTGTGTGGACTTGATTGGAATGAGAAAATTTGAGTGGCGCTCTGTGTTTTCTTCATTCTCAGATCACTTGGGTATGCAGTTCTTTACCTGCATTAATGGACAGGTTTGCTTTTTTTTTCCCGACTGTTTCCCTGCTTGTGTGGTTTTTTTGATGCTGCGGTTTGGACAGTTGGGTCGGCTAGTCTTCGCTTTGGTGCATGTTTGTTGCTTCGTGACCACATAGTGGGTAGTTTGCATGGCGTGTTTATTTTTCCTTCGTTGCTCTGTAATTGTTTGTAGGCTTTTGTTGTCGTTTTCTTGTGTCTATAGGCAAGAGCAAGGAGAAGAAAGGGTGCAGATTATATACTTCGGATATCTTTGTAGATACGAAGTGGGTCTGCAGCACTGAGCAACGTGAAAAGAAACCCACAACTCTACACTCTTGCTCTTCCTAAGTCTTTCGCCTATGTGTCGCCTGTTTGTGTGTACTGGGACTTTTGGTTACTCTCATGTTGGATGTTTTCTTTTTATTTAATACGCCAGCTGGTGCTTGCAGCGCAGCACTGGGGTCGGTAGCGGTGGACTTTTGTGAAACAAGAGTTACCATTGTCTTTCGACAAGTGTTTACATTTCTTTTAATTTTATCGTTTTGGCTTTGGCGGCAGCATGGGCACCCGCAGTTTTACTACATGTTTTTTGATCTAGGTTATTTCGTTGCATGCTGAGTGCACCTCAGCAGCACATTTGGTGGCGCTGAGCGGTCTCAGCGCAATTTTGGCTGTGGCACTTGGTGTTTGATGTAGTTGTAATTTCGGTTCAGTTCTGTCCGAACACCCACCAAAATTGACTGCAGCAGGCATACTCCTGAGGGCCTTAAGAAGTTTTTCTTGACCATTCCCCGCCCGTGCGTAGTTTTGCCCTGCCCTCATAGGTTATGGGTTGTACGGCAGAGAGCCTCTCAGGAATATGTGCATAAGTTATGGGTTGTTGGGCCCTGGGTTTCCTGGGCCTGCTTCTTGACTACACGCCGAATCAAAATGATTGCCCTGACAGGTCGATAGTTTTGAAGTCGATATGGTAGGAGCTCGTGAGCGTTTGTGTGTGCAGGTATGTATGCGCGCTGTACATGGTATGCGTCGTATCTGTGGGCCCGCCAATGGCACAGATTGAGGCGTCGCCGTTCTGCTGGGGCCCACGCGACTGTGCGTTGTATTTTTTGGTATGCTCCTACTGTACAATTTTTTGTTGTTCCAGTTGTTGGTGATCCCCTCATTGTTTGTACTTTCTAGGATTTGGGGGTACACATTGAGGAGTTTTGCAAATTGCATGTGCTGCATCATACTTTCGCCAGGAAGGTCGCAGTGCTGTTGGGGTGGCTAAAAATTTGGCTGCAATGGTTTTCACTCGTCTTCAGTGTTCTGTAGTGGATATTTTCATCAAGCAACTAGGGCAGCAATTGCCTGTGCTGTGTCCCTAGGAATCTCCAGCATGTGCATCAACCACTGCCGCTTGTTGCCGACTCCCGTAACAGAGGTAGGATTTTCCAAACAGGTGCCAACACATCAGCCCAGCTCTGCTGAATGTCAAGCAGGGCACAAATCTTCAATCAAACGGGAGTTGCACAATCATGGTAGCCTTCTCCGTTCTAAGTTCCTATTCGGCTGCAACACCACCACCGTCACATGGTGCTGTGGAGGAGTACAATTATCCATGTGATGTATCTTAAATGTGTCAAATGCCGACCTCATGTTCTTAATCGGCAGATTCGTGACATGCAGCTGAGTAGCGCTGTAGAAAGGGTTAAGAATGCACAGGGAAATGGGTTTTACTAGCCGTCGCCGGTACGATGATCTTCGGCAACAATGCACCAATGAATTCATTCATTCATTCATTCATTATGTTGCGGCTTTTACACTGGACAAGTCCGATTCAGTGCATGTAAGAAGAGAACTCAGAAGGGTGTAAGTGCAACATAGGAGGTGAGAGGGTGTTGGCTTGTGCTCTACGCTGGAGGTATCTACTTAGTTGTTATGTGTGTCATACCAGTTGTCGATCGACAAGACAACCCATTGCTGGTATATTTTGTGCCACGTTGTTTGCAACCTGACTGTAGCCCTCTCTTTCACCCATGGCGCGTTGTATCGCGCGAAACCTGACGTGGCTAAAATGCGTCCTTGCGCCCTGCCCCTTCGATAGCCACTACAGATTTGGGCTTCCACTGAGACGGAACTGCCCGATAGCGCATCAACAAATAAAGGTACCAAGTCTCCTCCTGCAAAATGTCCACCCATCTCTTTCCCTCTGACACGATTGCATTTTGGACGCTGCAACGCTTTCATTCATTTTTGCGTAGCCGCAGGAAAAAAGTAAACAGCAATCGCGCGCCCTCATCCCTTTGTTTTAGGCCTTCCCATAACTCTTCTGCCGTGTGATACGGCGGTTTCACTGAGCACACATCGCGGAATATTCCAGATGCCGCTGCCACTGCTTTCTCCAGGTCTGACACCTTGCGTAGGGGCATTGTCACTGTAAGGAAAATTTGCGCAGATGTACCTCCCTACATATTGCAATTATGAAAAATCTTCTAGGAGTAATCATCTACCTGTCACACAATTCTGGCGCGACCACGTTTTGACGATTTGTTGGTCGCGTGCACTATTTTTTGTTCGCAATTTTTGTCATGCACTCCCACATTTTGCTGGTAAATGCTACCTGCTTGTATCCAGTTGCGATGCGCTACCGACGCTGTTGGGCACTAAAGTCAGCACCTGTAGGGCCGGCCATACAGCAGCGCCGCATCAAAGGGAACGTACATGCTGTTTAGTTGATGGATATGCTCATTTTTATTTATCTGCGCGTTTGGAACCTTCATTGCGCGAGGCTTCGCGCATTGGAGCTCGATAATTTGTTGTTTGCGACACGCCATTGGATGCGCGAGGCCTCGCGCATCGAATGGCGGTTTCTTCTGTAACAATTATACATTTACACATTACCTAGTGAAGTAAAATGAAATATATGTATTGTTATGTCCATTTCTACCAGTCCATTCTAATAAGGCTACACATCATTACGTGTATGTCGACGGCATGTTGCTCTTTTCCCAGAACTTGAGTAATGTATTGTGTTGTAATACATTATTGTGATATACATGTTGTCCTATGCGCGAGGCCTGGCGCATAGGATTGTCATAAAACAATACTTTTTGAGAGAACGCTTGGTGTATGTGTCGCTTCAGTGAAATAATTTATTCGTTGAGAATCATTTACGAGGTGGTACACCATTCTCTCAAAAGAATTATTATTTCCTTCCTTTCCGACCCTTTCTATTTTCAACATTTTCAGGTGTTTTAGACCCATGCAACTTGAGCCGCCTAAGAAGTTTGTTTCAAATACTAGTACAAAGCCCCACACCTCCGACGGATCATTGATTGAGGTGAAGCTATCGCTTTTTGTTCCCGGACACTGAAGGGTTTGACGCCTACGATTTTACACGGCAGGCAAAGGGTTGTGTCACGTGGCAATTTTTGATCAATTATTTCCCATTTTGCAAACTATCTCGCGACCTCTTAGGTGTGAAAAAGTTGACATTTGGACAAGGGGTACGCCGATGAGATCATCAGGTCATAAATAACCTTAAGTACATTGTAGGGTGGCTAGTGCAAGCACAATTTTTTGCTTTGTTCACTGAAGAGTATGGATATTTCTGCAATCATTAATGGCACTCTGTTTTTTTTCCATTCCGGATTTTGGCTGCCGTTAGATCTAGAGTTTTCAAGACTTTCACAAATGTGTTCTGTGTGTGCCATGCTTTGTGAAAGATGCTCAATCAATGACGGTTACCACGGGTACCACGAGGTACAAATTGTTTCAAGTCATTTTGAACAATAATATGCGCCATTATATTGAACACAATGTAGAATTGCATTCGGAGAAGACACCCTCTAGGGTGAGTTTTGTACAAAAATACAAACATTTTGTTAATGGTAAGATTTATGAAATATTGATCTAGCAGTGCACCTATTCTTAGAATGCCAAATGTGAATGAATGAATGTATGTTACGGTAGCAGTGATGCAGAGTTTTAAGGCTTCACATATTCTAAATCCCAAAAAATGTGTTTCTTTGCATGCAGTTTTTTGGACAGGTTTCTTTTTACAAAACCTTTTGTTTCTAATATTTCGTGACACATAGAAATGTAGGTAGAAGAGCAAGTCCGGGTCACACGATGGACAGCTTGATATTTGCTATTTGTTTGTTTTTGCTTAGCTTCCTTGATTGTGTGTGGCCATCCTACCAAACTAATCTACAGTTGGTCCTTGCTGTATTGCTTGGCTTTCTCTATCCATATGATGCACGTTAGAAGACCTATTGCATCAGGTCCATTGAACAACGCAGTTCAACTCCTGGTTCAAAACCTACACAGGCGGTGTCCATAGATAGCTTCAGCAAAGCTTGAATTTGTTGGTCAAATTGATGTGCTGCATTCCATGCATGAATGCTATTGATTTTCCGGATAGCTCATTACACCTTGATACATTATTCCAAACCTTGATCTTTTCCTTTAGGTTTGGAAGTGTCATTGTTGATACTTTGTGCGCTAGCTCTTGGCTTGGTGTTTCTTTTGATATATTTTGAGCCCTACTATAGGTAGTTAAGCCGGATAACTTTTGCCTTTTTTGGTAATGATATATCTTTACCTCTGCAAAGGAGGTACAAAGACTATACATGACATACTTAGAAAGAATCTGGTAGACACTCAATATGAGATTTTTTTTATGGCCATACCTCTTCACCATGATGTTTAAGAAAGGGGTGTAGTAAGTTGGAGCATTTGGGCCACTCAGAAGCCTTTGGGGAGATCTCTACCACACCCCTCAAAGCTTCGAGATCCCTGGATACTAAGATATTGGCTCATAGTTGGCTTATATTTCAAGCCTACAATAGTGGAATTCTTGCTGCCACAGTCTACTGCTCATATCTCCACTACAGATAGCAAAGATATTTTGGCAGCCATACATGAATGATAACATTCTATGTGCTTCCAATGAGGTCTAATCATGGTTTATAACATTCTAGGAAATTCTAATCTATTGGAAGCGATTTAGGACCTATTTTGACGCTTCGATAAGCTTGTCGCGGTTGTCGCTCTCTTTTGTTCCCTATGACAAATTACTACATAGTGATAGGGCATGTAATTAATAGACATTTAGAAAGTTACTCCCTTACCTTTTTTCAAAAGCCTTATTGTTATTTTAATGTAATTAATCAATAAGATTCTTGTTGTTTAGAAATTATTAATTAGTGTCATTGGACCACCCTGTTGGTCCAGTTTATGATCGTGATTGGAAGTCGCCTCTTGAAGGAATGGTGTCTTGAGAAGATTGGGCCAAACAAGTGTACAACATCTATTTGGAACTCAAGATGGGGAACCCAAGCCCAGTCACAATACAACTTGGCCGATCGGCAAATCTAGTACTTATACGTTGGATTGCCACACACTCCCGGAGTGTCATGATACTCTGGTGTTCTGTTTAGGAGCAGCCTTTTTGCTTACTCTTTCCAAGTGCACAATGTTTTGAATATATTCATTCTACCGTGTTTAAGGGCTATTCAGGCCTTTTCTCGCTAAAATAACCTTTGTGTTCAGGTGCTGCCAAGGGCTGAAGCAACCCATATGTACCCCGGATGCCCAGATGCCCTGACGAGCATGCCTGAATAGCACTTGGAAGACACGCAGGCAGACGTAACACAACAGCCAAGAAGATGTGACATGCGCCATGTCAAGGCCGGACTGTCACATAGAGGGACCAGAGAGACCGGTAACCCTCTGAACATGCACATACAATACTTGCTCACGCCTGCTCCAACTACTCAGAGAGAGTGGTTTCAGGGTTTCAGGGTTTCTTTTTCCACGTTGTGTGGATGGAAACTGATGCAGCAGGCGCCATGGCCCCCGGTACCACGCAACCGTGATGCAGTGCAGCCTAGACCAGTGTTGATGCAGCCACAGCCTGGGCAGCAAAGCACACATAGCAACAGCAACAACAAACCCCGACAAGAACGAGAACTGGAGAAGTCCCTTAACACAACAGCACATGATGCACTACGCCACTAGCATGGTCAAAATGGAGCCCGCTGGGGCGGGTTGCAGAGGGGGGGTTGGTGGTATTCTTAAAGAGGCACTGTGGGAGGGCTTGGCGTTGGTAGTGCATGGGCGCCTCGGGGTACGGGGCGGTTAGTTGGGGTTGCGTTGGGTGAGAGGGTGGTCGGTGGTGGTGGAGGAGGATGTGGTGGGGGTGGTTCGTGGCGTGGTGGTGTTTGTGGTGTTGTTGGTCCATGATCCTTTGATTGGCTCGGGGCATGGAGGTCAGACAGAGGCTTATGTGCATCATGTACAAGCAACATATTGTGGGCATCAAACTAGCAGAGATGCATTCCGAAAACACTATAAGAGAAGTCAAAATTACGGTTTCGTTGAGTTCACCTATAATTTGACTGCGAGGTTGCGCAGCTACATGGCGAGAATAGGTGTCAATAGTTTAACGTGACTAATTTGCACAGTGTGCCGCAGATCACTGTTGAGGTCTAACGGTACCCCAACCACATTCATTCTGCTATCTCAGAGATGCATGCAGGGAAAACTTTTTTGCTCTCGTTGCAACCACAATTGAATGACAAATAGACCAAAGTGCATGTGATAAGCGTGAAAGACAAAAAGGCCGCTATCACATGTACTTTGGAAGCGCCGGAGAAAGTGAGTGTAGGTCCAAGCATCTAGACGTGCGAAGGCTTTGGAGGCAGCTGCCGTGAAAAAGATAAACACGTATCAAAGGGGGCATGTTGAAGAAGAATGCCGCTCTTCATTAAACATGGCAGCTGTTGCAAAAAGCAGTGCCCTTACAACAGCTTTTTGCTTGACCAACATGCTTTAGGTATACAGTTCGGAATCGATTTAGCCAATTAACTAACTAATCGGTTGATTGCCGTTAATCGGCTTCAAAAAATATATAATCGCATCAAATCGATTGTTCTTTAAAAGCATTCGAAGTAACCAATTGCTTGCAGCCGTCGTCGGCTTTGTCGCATTGGAGATTTTCAAAAGTTTGTTTTGACAATTTCTCCGATTTTTTATGGAGACTTGAAGACTCAGAATTTAGGAATCATTGAATGATGAGGAAATATATATGTCTGTCACTTCGAAACCCGTTCCGGTTCAATTTTTTGGCCCAGATTAAGACCCAATAAATTGAGGTGGAACAGAAACCCAACAGTGGTTTTCGTTACAAATGAGTGATTACCTGGGTTTGCGCGTTCTAAATCCTAAGGAAATTTGATGCATCGTCAAAACACAAGTTTGGCAATCGTCCTTGCGGCAACGCCGGTGAGGGCGTCATTTACACCGGGTGCAATCGAATTGATTTCGTTATTTTAAAAAATAATAACTGGTACGATCAGTTTTTTTAACCAAACAATCGACGGAAATCGGGTATTATTGAACCATCCAATTCCAAACCTTATATACGGAGCATCCTGCTGCTTTTGTGTGCTACTAGCAGCAGTCTGTTTATGGTGGTCTTGCATTGATAGCCCAAGAGGCAGCTCAGATGAGCAAATCGGCGTCACCTGCTAGCAATATCCTCCATGGAGCCTCTACATAGCAGCAAAAATGACACCCTCAAGAAACGGACACTTAAAAAATCCCGGATCAAGAAACAGACACTTAGAAAATCCCGGAGGCATGAGTGCTTGGTGCTTCTGATTGATAAGTGTTGTCCCCAGTACCAACAGCTGCCTATCCAAATGGAACTTAACATGGCGAGCCATCAATGACTCAAACCTGGCCTCACCCTGCATAGCTATGAGAATAAAATTCAATCATTGTAAGCGGAATTCTCAGAAAGCAAGCAGTTTCAGAATTTAGAAATTAGAACATGGGGTTTACAACCGCTTTCAGAACGGCTTTTGCACACTTTTGGTTTGTTGTCAATCAGCTCCATCAAGCTTTCACAACATTTCATTGCTCTCGGTGGTGTAGGGAGCCTGGTGATCTATGTCTAGTGCCTTATCCGGCTCAAGAGTTGGCATATGCGTTCAGTGTCATGGTCTGAAAAGCCGTTTGTTGCTGACTGTATGGTCAGAAAATGCGTCAATGTCTAATTCCCCTGCTGCACCCATGGGTCATAGCACTCCCTGCTCATCGAGCTTTGGGTCACCAGGTCACCAGGGGCGACACACTCAGTGAGGTAAGAATCAAAAAACTTGCAGCGGTGTGACCCTCCCTGTAACCCTCCCGTCCAGCCACCAAAGCAGACGCAAGCATACAGATGGGCCTTTGGTTCACATGCAAATGCCGAGGTGCTGTGGCACTGACTTGCACACATCTGCACTAAACGTACCAACACTTGCACTGCATCATCACCACGTATTAGCATACATGCATGTGCACTGATGCATGCATACATCGCTCCCTGCAAAATGCCCCAGCGGCCCCCTGTCCTGGAGGACAGGGTCACTTGGCTCATATGTGGGGCTGTATGCGAATGCTTCAGGAGAGTTAAGTGGACGAAATTTTGTTTTTGGAACATGGAAACAGGTGCACACACAGACACACAGTGGGGAGGAAAGGAAGGGTTAGGCCATCAGGGGACAGCAGATGGGGTCAAACGGAGTCCTGCAGGGGGTATCAGGGCTTCACTATGAATTCCCTGTACCATGTCGGAAACATGCAAAGCTGCGAGAGCTTTATGCCCACAAATACATTTCCTGTGTACAAACCGGCCAGTGGCGTTTGCCAGGGCAACGGATCAGAAGGAGCCGGATCCAACTGAGTTGGACATGTGATGCAGCTGGTTCCTGCTAAGATCTGAACAGCAGCAGATAGTGGCACATGGGAGTGCGTGCAGTAGGCGCAGTGGTGATCATGCCCCCATTGGTGCACGCCCCCGCGTGGCTCAACATGCTGCTTGAATGCCCCATTGCAGCTCATTGATGCCCCCCATAATTCCCAGAACGCTGATCAGCTGCAATAGCTGTGGGTGGAGGGTGCGCTTGAAAGGGCGGAACAGGGGCTTGGTCTTGGTTTCAGTCATCTGCTTTCTTCATGTACGGTTCTGTTCAGGACCACGATGCCTCAGGATGTGGGAGGGGCTACTGACAGGATTGACAGATGCCCACGGGAACACACACACCCACCCACCCACCCACCCACACACACACACACACACAGCCACACACGCACGTAGCAGGGGCATTCGCACACTACACCAATCTTTCATCTCCTCCAAGCACACGTGTGTGCGCTACGCCTCTTGCAAAAGTGACCAAGAGGCTGGTGGAGGGTCTGTCTCCTGTTCACACGAGACGCAGCAGACCACTGCATTAAATGCAGTGCCTTCATGTGGATTTACTCGTAACACCTTATGAGCTCCTGCTGCATTGCACAGGAATGAATCATGCAGGTTGCTGACTGTTTGTGCAGACATTGACTCCTTTATGAGCAGGCTGGGTCACAGCCCCTCATGGGCCCAAGTCAAAAGCGAAGAGCGCCTCACAGGTTTATTTCAGCGAGCGGGAGACACTGGGGGCATCCGTTGACAGCACCACTGCATTGTCGCGGTGCGTAAAGCTAAGGCCCTTGCCACTCTTCAGTTTGTACGTGACAGTGTCCTTCGAAATGCTGACATTGATCGCGGAGCCCTTGAATACAATATTGAAGGAGTATCCCTCCCACTTGTCTGGCAGCCACGGCGAGAAACTCAGCTTTCCATTGTATGTCCGCATGCCGGCAAAGCCCCCTGTCAGACTCAACCATGTGCCTGCCATGCAAGCAGTGTGGATCCCGTGCTGCGTGTTGTGGTGGTGGTTGTCCAGGTCCATGCGCGCGGTCTGAGCGAAGTGGTGGTATGCTTTGTCATGGTGGCCGAGCTCAGCAGCAAGGATCGCAAAGATGCACGCCGACAATGAGGAGTCGTGCGTGGTTAGACCGTCATAATACTCGAAATCGCGGCGCTTCTGGTCGATGGAGAAGCGTTCGCCGAGGAGGAACTCCGCAAGCAGGAGGTCTGCCTGTTTGCATACCTGGTAGCGGTAGATGGACAGTGGATGGAAATTCAAGAGCAGTGGGAACTTTTCACGTGGAGTCTCCTGGATGTCCCAACGCTTCTTTTGAAGGAATGAGTCATCCTGCAAATAAATTTTGAGTCGGTCGTCATAGGGCAAAAACATCTTCGCAGCGGCCTTGGCCCATTCATCAACCTCAGATTGCTCCAGATTCAACGCTTTTGTGAGTCTGTTCCAATCTGGAATGTGCTCAGCCTTCATTTTCTTCGCAACCTCGACAGCGTACTGCAGATTGTTCTGGGCCATCAGATTTGTGAAGCAATTGTTGTTGACCAGTGCCGTGTACTCGTCTGGGCCCGTCACCATATTGATGACAAAGCAGTCATCACTTGCACGAAAATTGCCGATGTCCACCCAAAACCTGGCGGTCTCGAACAACATTTCTGCTCCCATTTGCAACAGGAAAGTCATGTCGTCCGTGGCTTCGACGTACCTCTTGAGTGAGTAGATGATATCTGCGTTGATGTGGTACTGGGCAGTCCCGGCGGGGAAGTAGGCAGACGCCTCATCCCCCATAATAGTTCTCCAGGGGTACAATGCGCCTTTGTGATCGAGCTCCTTAGCGCGTGCCCGGGCGTGGTCCAGACACGAATAGCGGTACTCCAGCAGGGAACGGCAAATCTCAGGCATGGTGTACAAGAAGAACGGAAAGATGTAGATTTCTGTGTCCCAGAAGTAGTGCCCCTCGTAGCCTTCGCCTGACAGCCCCTTAGCGCCAATATTGGTCTTCCCATCGCGCCCCACCGATTGCAGCAGATGGAACATGTTGAAGCGAACTCCCTGCTGCAGGCTGGGGTCACCCTCAATAGTCACGCTCGACTGATCCCAGAACTTCTGCAAGTAATCCGACTGCTTTTTGATGTGGGTCTCCAAACCGGCTTCTGCAGCTGCAATTGCACTGAGGCGGGCCTCTTTCAAAAGCTGCGTCGTATCCGTGATGTCGCGAGAATTGAAATAAGAGATGTACTTGTATAAAGTGATAGGGACTCCGCTTTGAGCCTCAACTTGGAACGTGACCTCCACATTTTGTTCGTTGATGACGGGGATCAGCTTGTGCTCGCTGGCGGTCTGCAGGACGTGCTGCACGCAGCAAGCAAGCAACAGATTGGAGTATGTTGTTCTCTGCACAACCGCCCCAAATTTCCCATTGTCCTCCTGTACCTTGTTGATGACTTGAAGCGTGGGTCCAGGAAGGGCGGATCCTACACGAGGGTCGCTCTTGGTGATGACGTTCGAGACTGCGCCGTCCACGTAGCTGGTAAATGTCATCGTGCCATCGAACTGAGGGGTCAGGCTGTACTTCATCACAGCAACATTCTTGTTTTCAAAAGACACCAGATGTGTGGTTTGGACATCCACCTCCCGCTGCTCGTGGTCCATCCATGTAAAGGACCGCGTCACAGTTCCGTCCTGCATGTTCAGCACACGGCGGTAGGCTCTGTACTCTCCTGCAAACAGTCCCACGGGGTCATCCCTTTCACAGTCAGATATGTAGACATCCAGCTTGCGGGCATTGGTGACATTGAGCATGGTCTGATGCTTTTCCGGATACCCATATGCTGCCTCTGCGTACCTGATGGGCGACGACTCGTAGAAGCCATTCATGTAAGTTCCCGGTACCGAATCGCCCAGGGCCCCATGGAAGCCTTCCTCAAAGTTGCCTCGCATTGCAATGAAACCATTGCCCAAACAGAAAATGGTCTCCTTGAGCTGATGCAACTTTTCGACATACTCATCCTCCACAATACACCATTCCTGCTCAAGAGAGAACAGCTCCGATATTTTGACGTCACACATCGTTTGGCGGCGGTAGTGCTGCAGGATTTCTGCACGGTTGGCAACCACGCCGTCTTCATCGCGATTGCTGGCATCAACCCATCGCTGCAGGTGCTCGGCAGTATCGAACCCCTCGAAGCTTTTGATCGCCACATTTGCCCCAGACTGCTTCAGAATACTCCAAATGCTCTTAATAGGCGACACCGCAACGGCCAGAGCAACCCCTGCTTTCTGGGCTGCTTGCATCGCAGGGATGGAGCCCCCAACGACCACAAGCTTGGCAGGGGTAGTGCCCAATGCATCCGCCACCTTCTTCCAGTAGTCTGGCTCAGGAAAGGGTTTCAGACCCTTTGCGTCAGCCACTGAGGGGTCCAAGAGACAGTCTGGTGCGTCACGCGCCCCAACCTCTTTCAAGATAAAATCAGCATTATTCGTCATGCACACAACTCCAACGCGGATGCCCTTATCCTTCAGATTCTGGACCAGGGCCAAGGTGGACTTTGGGGCTGCGAGGCTATTGGAATCCTCAATGGCATCATGAAATTTGCGGTCGGCCTTGTTTCCCAGGCCGCAGACAGTTTCTTCATGGGGGGTATCATCAGGCTTACCATCGGCAATGGTGATGTTGCGGGAGGCCAAGAACGTCCGGATCCCATCGTATGTGCCAAGGCCAGCAATAAGTCTCACATATTCGGACTCTTCGAATTCAAAGAATGGTTCATAGTATTTGCTCTGGCGGCGCAACAAATAATCATCCAATGTCGCCTTGAATGCAGTCTTACGCAATTCTCTTGTCTCTGCGAACACGCCATGGACCGAGAAAGCTACAGCCTCGAATGTGATGGGGCGTAGTGCGACTGAAGGCTTGCGTTCTAGCGCTGGTCTCTCCTTGAGGTCCACCAAGCTTTCTGCTCGTCGGCCATGCTTTGCCATTTTGCCTCGACAAAAAAAATAGACGGAAGAAACGTTTACCCTGGTTTCTAGCCTTGATTGGACCACAACACCGCACGCACCAGGAGGTGATGCTTGCACGAGTTCAGCCAATGACTCCTGCTCAATGCTGATCCACCCGTCCCATGGCTGGAAGACGTGAACGCCTATAGGCCTTGGACCAGACCTCGGGGAACTCAGGGAATGGGGCTCACACGCATGCGCACCCACAACGCCCCCAAGGAGACCACGGTCGGCCGGTGGACCCACACTTGGACGCCCATGGCGTCGCACATGTTGCTCTCAACATCCAGCACGTGCATGCAACCGCCGACGCTTTTTGGAAGCGTTTTACAATTAGAATGCTTTTAGAACACGGAATTGGAATGGTTCTGCAATGAGCACAGACATATCACAGCCCCTGTCCATGCGGTGCTCCATGGCGCCCAGCACCTTCCCGAACTCGTCCTCCGGCCCCTGCTCAACCTCCATTGTGTCCTCAGCTGCCGGTTGCAGCCCAAACACCACTGCCTTGGGCTGCTTTCATCCCCTCTTGGGCAACCCTGCCTCCAAAGCCCCATACACCTGTGCAACAGCCACCTTTGGGTCAAGCGCCCCAAATCTGGGATGACCTCCCATTCAAGACCCCACAAACAAGTTTTTCCCACCACGCTGCAAACAGGCCCAAAACAGCACTTTCGGGGGCCAATACACCAACCCACTAGCAGGGCCTAATTGGTGCTACATGGCTCTCCATGGGTTTGAATGTACTCCCATTGTCACCAAATGATCACCCAACCCCGGCCCAAAGGTCTCCAGGGGTTGTTGGAGGTCGCCTGGAAATTGCAATTTTTCAACCACCCCAGGCCAATTCCGGCTCCCCGCGCAAAAATATTTCCGCTCCCCGCGCAAAAATATTTCCGCTTCCGCCAGGGACAAATTTGGGTGGAATCAACTTGGTTAAAAACTTGGAAAAGGTGTGTTTCTCTTGTGCTGTCCCGCCAGGAAGTGTTGTTGGAGATGGTGTCATATTTGTTCCGCCCGTTCATGCCATCTTAAGAGTTAATACACGGTGGTTGCTGCCGCGGCTGTATCAGCTGTCATTCTGAAGGCTCATTCTCACAAGGCGGCTGTGGACATGGGGGGGGGGGGGATCAAGGGGCAGTGCGGAATTGAGATACGGCTGCCCTTCCGCACAGTGAATTTTCCAGACCCCTCAAACCTTTTTCCCCTCGCCCCGGCAGGGCCGCGGTAACCTGCTAGTCAGACTGGGGGAGGGGCCCCAACCGAGATGGTAACTGAAATATGAGGCAAACTCCCCGTAGCAGCTGAGTAGACCAAGGTATAGCGCACCGCTGTGAATCTGCTCTGGTTTTTTTTTTTGGTTGAGCGATTGGATTTGCGGGATTTTACCGGATTTCAGCGTTTGCAAGTAACGAAAGCGCCTGTGCTGAACCATTTTTGTAGGCGTCTTTTTGCTGAGAACCAACTAGGGGGGCATGGAACAGGGGACATTGAAGTTTGAAGGATTGAGTATTTCAGAAATACTTGATATGAGAGCGCCCGGGTGGTGGGAGATGGCTGCTCCTGACAAGAGCCGCTCTTGGCTCCTGCTCCTGAGGAGCACTGCCCCTGGCTCTTGAGGAGCTCCGACCCTGATGGAGATCCTAAGGGCACCGACCCTTGCTCCTCACGAACAAAGGCTTCTAGGGAGCACCGCCCCTGCTCCTCAAGAGCACTTGTGCTCTTGATGAGCACCACCCCCCTGCTCCTCGGGAGCAAAAACACAAAAAGTTTTTTCCAACATATGGCCCCAATTGTTGGTGCAAGACTACTAAAAAAAGGGGACAAAAATTGCATTTTTGGAGCATTAGAGGCTTGACTAGACATTCGCCCCAATTGTTGCATGGTTTACCATGATCAACCAATGTGAATTATGAAGATACCTTTCGTGGAAAGGAAAAGAGTTGATGCTCCTACCGCCAAGCAACATGATTCTAACTTATTGTGCAAAGACTGCAATAAATTCCATTTGAAAGGCCCCA
This sequence comes from Eutreptiella sp. 'Long Island Sound 2002', assembly GCA_964036045.1. NCBI lineage: Eukaryota > Euglenozoa > Euglenophyceae > Eutreptiales > Eutreptiaceae > Eutreptiella > Eutreptiella sp. 'Long Island Sound 2002'. The sequence goes on along the minus strand of OZ038378.1, from coordinate 16,279,041 downwards.
ATGAATAGAGTCCACTTGCTTTTTGGACTTGTGACACTCCCAACAAAAAAAGAGGCACGCAAAAATGGCAAAAATACCTTACAAGCGATCATGAATAAAATATCAATCCGTTCTGAAGCGCACCTCTCTTGACCTCTTTGGCATTTAAGCTCTGAAGTTGAGGTAGAAAGCTGGCAAAAGTCTGACAACACATCTGAAAATGTTATGGAAGGGCTGTTTTGGAATGCTTGGTAGAAGCCGGTTGAAAAAAAACCTCTTTGAAGTGACAACGTTCGGGGGGGTTGATAGAGCCCCCTGGCTATGGGGAACCCCAAGAAGGCTGGGGTGATGTAGCCACCTTTGATTTCGTCCCCTATTCTTGGGGCCCTTCTGATTTTGCCCCTTGTTTGGGGACCCCGAGAATGCAGCGCTTCCGCCCCCTTGTGGGCCCCCGAGAAGGCAGGGGTGAGGTTGCCACTTTTGATGTTGTCCCCTTGTTTGGGGACCCCGAGAATGCAAGGGGTTGCGTGGCATTTCCGCCCCCTTGTGGGCCCGCGAGAAGACAGGGGTGCAGTAGCCACTTCTGATTTTGTCCACTTGTTTGGGCACCCCCGAGAACACAACACTTCCGCCCACTTGTGGGCCCCCGAGAAGTTAGGGGTGAAGTAGCCACTTCTGATTTTGTCCACTTGTTTGGGGACCCCCAAGAATGCAGGGGTTACGTAGCATTTCCGCCCCCTTGTGGGCCCCCGTGGAAGGCCTTGGTGTGGCGCTACCCACATGTGTAGCTGGAATTGACTGGGGACCAAGTGTCCTTAAACACAAATACTACTGCCATTTGAACCACGAAGGTCCCGAGAGTTGGTTTTGGGGGGTCCCGTCAATTGAGCCCTGGGGGGGGGGGGTCCAAGCCAGCGGGGTGACATTGTTTCAACAGAACCCCCCAAAAAGGGGAGGGTTGGCAGATTTTGTTCCAACCCAACGGTGACAAAACCTTGGTATACAGATTATCCACACACATGAAGAACAACACATGAAGAATTGAAGGGTGGCATGGTTCTAGGAAACACATGTTTGGTTTACACAAAAGCCATTTAGCATCTTCCGCAACACATGTGCACGCACGCATATACAAGCAATTGGGTGCAACAAGTCGCAAGATAACGCCACATGAATGCAAATTTAACTATTGATGAGACTGAATCAACCCACTACTGTGCGTACCAAATGCATACGTATAAACGTGCGTACGCACGTGCACGTGGCGATGTTCATTGTTGGAGATGAATAGTTTTCTGCGTAGCAACCTGATTTTATGGTGCAAATGGGTGTTTTCTAAGAAGACAGTTTGTTTTTATAATAACCACACGGTTATTGGTTCAAGGGAGGGATTGGTTTCGCTGTTTTACCAAAAGCTCAATTTATCTCTCTTTTGGGTGCATTTTTAATTGCAGTTTAGTGTAGAGAGGCTTTGCACAACATGGAACCATTGGTTGCGATAAGAAAGATTCTTGGGATCGTGTCAAAACAGCCCCAATCTGCTTTTTAGTGAAGAAAATAGCTCAGGGCATGTTGGGCTTGCAAGTGAGGGGGGGGGGGTCAACAGAGCCCACAACATCTGGGGGGAGGGGGGGTTGGGAAAAGGGCTCAATTGACCAGCACCGTTTTTGCATGGAGAAGTGGCACCGCGTTCATCTTCGTGGATGCACATTACACTTGCTTCCTGAGTCCAAGAGAAGAGGATCCGCCATTGAATGAATCAATTGGCAAATTGGGTTGGGGGATTTGACTTGGTCACCAACTATGCCATGGCTGTAACAATGTTTAAAAAATCTTTTGTGTCTTGGCTGTACAGTTTGTGATTGCCCATAAACTGGGGCTAAGAGACGCCGAACAGTTGAGAGTGAAATGCACACTTGGGGGGAGGGGCCATGAAACCGGGCATAAGCTTAATGAAGAACCAATTGTAGTTTCAGTCCAGGCCTGCAAAACTGCCTCAGGGACTGATGCGTCTACCACCCCACTCTTTGGCTACCGCAGCTGACGTGTAATTTGTTGGACAGCCGCTTTGAGCTCGTTCAGAGCACACATCTACTTTTTTGGATTGGAGATCTATTCATAGATACACTTAAAAGAGGCTCCAGCCAATTGCCTTACCAGCTTGGACTTCAGGTTGAAAGCAAGAGTTTGGAAATATGTATGCGTGTAAATTGCGTTCACACAGCTGTGTGGGTTCTAGCTGGGGGTGTTCCTCTTCAGATGCACTCAGATTAAGACAAATGCCAAACTTTTGGGCAAATCAAACGTCCTTTTGATTCTCAATGCACTCTGCTCCTTTTTTCTTGAAGAGTGAACAGCACAATTAGCCACAGACCCATCATCAGCGCAAATACATCTGGCTAGCTGTACCTGATTCTCTGAACACTTTGCATGGGATGTACCATGCACAAACATGCAAGCACCAGGGCAAACAGGGTGTCCTCTCAGTTATGAATGGACTTTCACAGTGAATGGATGGAGAAGAATGCCGCTGCCTCATACTGTCAGTGTCAGAAAGATACATGGTTCATGCACCACACAAGGCAGCAAGTGGCAGGGAACAGCCTGTCAATATGGCCGTGCATTTGCCTGCACGCATCCTCGGCACACTGCACCATTCTTCTGCCTGGGTCAGGGCTGTGGTTATTGCCCAGGCATGGGCAAAAACTAAATTAACGCAAAACGGAACACAAACTAAAGCTACGGGTTATGGCTGAGGCAAGAGAGCATGAGAACTTGGCTTTGGTCTGCACAGGAAGAATGCTGCAGGGAGACGCAGGAATAGTCAAGCCCATCTTCTAGATCTACAGGAGCTCCTGAAATGGGTCACCGAATTCCGTCACAAGTGGTCAGGAAAATGATGATTGAGCCTTATTTCGACCGAAAAAGCTTAACAAAATGGTTTATTAGAATGTAGAACTTTGAGTTACTGGTAGGATTTGAGTCGGAGGTCAACAACAGTCGTAGACTCCCATTTTCCACGCTTCCCCAACCCTTCCAGGCTCAAGCCTCACTGTCCCCAGGTATTCAATTGCGCTGTTATGGTTGTCGCTTGGCGTAGTGACAGCACAATGCCGCTGAGACTCAGGAAAGGCCACGTCCTGAGGCCTTGTACCTGGGATTCGCACTTGCCATTACCTACATCTTGAGTGCCAGCATTTCCGGAAAGGTCTGTGCCATCCACTTCAGGAATTGAAAAGCAGACAATTCCTGAACAATGAGGTCCACGTGGGTGTGAATCACAAAGTCCCCAGGCTGATACAACTCCTCGGGCTTCCATGTGGCCAGAGTCTTCCGCTCCTGATAAAAAAAAGTGAAGCCCCGCGGCCACGCATTCAGTGACCAGAAGAAGACATGGAAGGCTGAACGCTTTTTGTATGGGTACCCCATGTTGGTCATGGTCTGAGAGTAGCATTGCATGGACCGCTCCCAGTCCGAAGAGGGAAAGGTCTTGCAGATGGGGACATTAGACTTGCTCTGCTGCTGATAGTAGGACAGCAGCAGATCCCACAGGGCGACCTGCACAGCACATGGGTGCGTTTTCCACAGGGTCATCAACATCCTGGCCGGTACACTGAGTTTGGCGTAGTGAAACCCTCACAGCCGTCCCCACATGTTTAAACACATCTAAATCAACCTCACAAACCCCAAATGGTTTCACCCAGGAAAAATAGTACACCAAAGCTCATGGAATGGCAAGGTGAATGGAGCGTTATCAAGTGGGAATGACTTCTCCTTTGTTGTGCATGCTACGTATGCTCCAGCAGGCAACCTGTGTCCATCCGGTGTCGATGACTGTGAGGGAGGCAACCGTGGCAATAAACAGGCACCCAACGCAAACTCGATGCAAACTGTAATCCTCCTAAACAATCCACTGATCACCCACTGTAGACCTTGCGGGCAGTCCAATGCCCCCAAACACAGGCAGCTGGCAAACGAAGGAAAGACAACACATCACCCCCCTTGCCACAACGCCTTGGCCATACCTTTCTGAGAACTCTGTCATTTCATGCCGACAGCCTGTAACTCCCCACCCCCCTGCCATGCCATGGCGACACCCCCTCCAGAAGGACTCCCTCCTTGGCTGGCACTGGAGTGCCCAGCGGAGGGTCAGCCTAGAATCAGCAATCAAACGCTGCTGTGTGCACAGGAAAAATTGATGCACGACATGGTGACTTTTTCCAGGGCTTTACAAGTGGTAGAGGTTGTGCAGGCTGCTGAAACCCATAAGAGACTGGGGAAAATGGTCCAATTTTGGTCGCACAGTATGTTTTGACGTGCCGTTGTAATCTTGGTATGGCATTCAGTCCTGCCAGCTGTCATAGAACGCTTCTTGTTTTAGTTCTTTTTCCTAGAAAACCAGCTATCCCGTTGGTCCATGGAAACCATCTATTTTGCTGGCTGATGTTGTTAGAGACGCAGAGACCCCTGTTCCCCCTTACTCTGTATGCCCTGTGTCCTCTGTACCCCTGCACCCATGTGCCCCCATATCCATGTAACCCTGTACTCCTGTAACTCTGGACACGTGCCCCTGGTACCCTTGTGCACCTGTACCCACTGGCCCACTGACAGGTTGCTGCACTAAATCCATGATTTTGTCCAAGGACATCGGATTCAGTGAGCGGTTGTGGTAGTGAGAAAGGGTGGTCATTGTTGAACAATGCTCACCTCCATGTCCGAATTTGGTACTTTCTAACTTGGTGCCAAGAAAGTATGGCAACTACAGTGTGGACGTAGTGTTCCCAGCATGCCTCCTGCAATTCTCCAACAAAAACGAAATCGGCAATCCTCATTTTCTCTCCAATGCTCATTTTCTCTCGTAGGCACTGTTGAGGACACTCCCCACCTGGCCTTGACACATGTAGACAGCAAACTGTGCCAGCAACAGCCGGGATATAAGCCACAGTATGGTACAGTACCCCCCAACACACATACATACAACATCCGGGCGTTGACAATATGTAGCAGACGTACCTGGGAGTTCCAATGTGACAGGCATTGGCCGTGATGCACAAGGGACTGTGCGGACAAGCCATCACACACAACGGGTGCTGTCGACCGGTTCCCAGCGGTCCACCACTGCTCCAACAAACGGTAAGACCAGGGCACATTCCTAATGAAGATCCCTGATGCACTAAACACCAGGGGGCCATCCGTCACCGCAATGTACGTGTCCTTAGGAAACTGGTGGATGAAGTCCTCTAAGAGAATGGACACGTTGCAGACTGCGGTGTGCGGTTCCAAGTACAAGAGCCAGTCATACTGCGGCAAGTGTTTGCGAATGGCAGCAACTCTGAAGTGACAACAACAAACAGTTGCATGATTGTGTGGACACAGCCGTCAGGAACAGCAGAGGGGGGGACTCACCACGTCAGCCCCTGTCCTCCAATAAAGTCCATGCCCCCCTCCAGGAGTCAGCAAATCCAGATCATAATCCCCTCCACCCTGTTACCCCCAACAACCCCATTGCACAATGACGAGCAATCTTTCCCCAGTTTATCAGGTGGTCGTCAGACTATATTTCAAGGCCTTGAAATGCAGCGGCGCAAATGTCAAAGAGCATTGGCTAGGGGACGTAAAAAGATCATGGTGGAGAAATATTACAAGTGGTACAAATTATCACTGTCTGGGAGGTTGTGGGATAATTTCTATTGTGCGCCTTGTTTGTGCCAAACCCGACCCCTGCATGCACCTTGGTAGAGCCAAACCCTCCACCCCCCTCTTGTGCCTCGCCAGCGCCAAAACCCCCAGCACGCCAAATCCCCCAAATTGCGCTAACCCCTTGCCCCTGCCCCCATGCACCTTCCTTGCTCGAGTTGCTCGAGGCCTGCCTGTACGCAGCTTCCTCGCCGCTTCGCTCGCTTGAGACCTGCCCCCATGCACCTTCCTTGCTCGCTCGAGAGTTGTGCCCACGTGCACAGGTAAACGATGTTGGCGGACCGTTTTGGGGGAAGGAGGCCTTCTGACCCCTTCACAAATAGCGTCTACAACATGCCGACAATGTCTGCAATTGGCAGACCGCGTCAAATTGGGGCAGACCGCATCTACGGACTACAGTGTGGGTAAAAATTACCCCGGGGGGGGGGTTTGGCGCTGCTGAGGCGCACGCCGAGCCTGATTTGCGCCTCGTGTAACGCAGCAAGCAGTTTCAGCCAAACACTCCATGGGGTGGTGTGAGCTTGAGTAAGTGACATGTGGGAACAAGCGGTTGGCGTGGGAACGAAGAGGTGGTGAGGGTCGGAATGAGGGGGTGGAAACCCCCCACCCCACCCCTTGCACAATAACCAGTCATGTTTCACCATTTGACCACACAGGCAAAAAAGAGCGCACTCTGAACAGGGGTTGGTTGATGTGCAAGGCGGTCACGGCACAAGCGGGGTATGGGCATGTAGGGTCCGGGGATCCTCCTGCAGCCTGATCCTGACTCAAAACAACTTCTCCCTGCAAATGGCCTTGTGAAATTGGCGGAAATTTGTGGAAAATGAACTTACCATTCTCAGGGAACTTGCCAACGAGCACTGTGTCTCAAGAACACTGCTCAAAGTTTGGGTGATGTTTGCGGAGCACCAAACCCCACTCCACCCCCTCTGACAACAGGAACGCCGATTCTCATAGAGACGAGCTGGCTTTCACGAGCACATGCCACACCACACCACACCACACCACACCACACCCCTCCCCCTCCCGCAATTTCCACCAATTTCGACTGATGTCGACCGATCATCAAGACTTCCCTCCTTCTCGATTTGCACCCCCGTTTCGCAATTTGCTCCCACTCCGTGCGCAATTGAGCCCATCCCCTCGATTTCGACAGATTCGACTGATTTCGACCGGCCGTCGGGTCTTCCGCCTTTCAATACCCCCCGTGCGGTGACACGTGGTTGTGTCAAGTGATGATTGCGATCAAGGAGATTGCGAAAGCACCAACATGCACAGCCAAAGAAAAGAGATCAAGGCTGATCACGGACCGGAGCGACCGGCCCTAGGCGCCTTTCACCAAAGTCTGTAACCAAAGTCGTGCGTCGGGACAATCTGCATATGCACAGTGAAATGTTGCCCGCTCAGACTGGGCCAGCCATGCCATGAGTTGCAGACTATCTTAACGCACTGAAAGGAATCGACTGTGGTGTCTCTTACAGACATACACCAGGTCTCAAACGTCAAACAGGCCCCCTCCCCCCGCCCCCTGATTGGGGGCTCATGGTGGCACCGCTGCAGGTGGACCAGTCACCACACCAGTCAGTATGGGGTCCACTGTGGGGAATGTGCCATGATGCATATCTATTATCATCCCATGTGGCATGAACACGCAGCCACTGCCCCAATTTGGAACGCACAGTAGTTTTGCTACAAGGCATGTCGTGGGAAATGTATGTGATCCAGCGCTGGCTCAACCCCGCATTGTGTGGTGTATAACTCAGCAGCCGGTGCAGGGACTTTTGACAGGCTCTCACTGTCATAGCACGTTGATGGTGGCACAATAAACTGATCTGTAGCCAGGCGGCTGCGGATAACAAGTACTCTGCCCAAGATTTTAGAAAAACTCGGCAGTTCATCAAAACTCCGGTGAACAGGTTCGCTAAGCTCGTCTCATTTACAGCCCATGGTGATTGTAGGGGAGCTCCCTGTTTCAAACCCCAGTCTGGTGTAAGTGCAGAAGGGTGAACATAGACCTCACCGTACCCGTCACGTCGGTCCATGGCGACGCCCAGAGCATGCAGCTGGCCAGACATACATGTGAGCTGGCATGTGTCGATACCCCCCCCCCCCCCGCTGTGCAATGTGCCCCCTCCCCAATTGGGACTGATTTTGACCGACGATAACCCCCCTTCCCCTCGCGATTTGCCCCCCGTCTGCAGTTTGCCCCTCCCTCTGCGATTTGCCCACCCCCGTGCCGGGTTTGCCCCGCCCCCCACGATTCGCCCCACCCCCCTCAGCGATTCGCCCCTGACCCCTCTTGGTGTGGGCATTTTCCAACACCTTGTCCAATTCTTGAGCAAAATGAAGAGGCACAAGATACATTGCAGTATTGTGATTCCTTTGTGTAGGTTGATGGAGAATATGTTGTGTTGTGTTGCGTTGCGGTGCGGTGCATTGTGTTGTGTTGTGTTGATTTGTCTTGTGGTGTGGGGTGTTACGCTGTGTTGTGCAGTGTTGTACCCCCACTTTTATTTTCTGTATTTTTTTGGCTCATATTCGGACTCCGACTGCCTGCGTCTGCTCTTGGGTCTCTCTCAATACATTAATGTAGGTGCTGCAAGGATCACGCTTTGCCCCATCCACCACCTGCCAGACGTATCCTCTACCCTCTCCTTTGCGCCTACAAGACCACAAGTGCCATCAGCGCCTTTCAAAGGAGCACTTGTCCATAAACATGGCGCATGTTAATGCATGTTTCTGTCTTTTTTCTTTTGGTGATTTTGGGGTCGTCCTGTGCCCCACCCCCTTTGCACAGTGCATACCCATTCCACGAAGCGTCCCGTGTGTGTGGTGCAGCAGGGGCACTCTGGTCAAGAATAAAGTGGTATGAATGTAGACGGGAGTACTGCACTTTGGTGTAGTGAGCCATCTGAACAGCCGAAGTGTTGGGGCCCTGATCGGTCACAATGGCCACATTGACCGGGTTCTGCCGCTTTCTAAAGAAGGCACTGCTGGCATTGACTACACGGTGCCGGAGCAGCTGCAGCCGCTGCTTTGCATAAGAGGACTGCTGGACAGCGGACATGTACTTGCTGAGCATTTGTGTGGTGAGTTCGAACTTCTGCGCCAACATTCTGGTGCGATCCATTGCAGTGGAGGGCCAGAAGGCGCTGACCTGCAGAGGAGAAGCATGATCTGGAGGTTGCCTGCTGTGCTGGTGCTGATGAGGCCCTGTGAGGGACACACAGTACTTGGGACGGCTGTACAGTGGGACGACTAGCATACACCGTGGCATTTGAGGCCATGATTAAGGTGTGGGCGTAGGTGGGTAGAAAAATGGCTGTACACCATTTCCCAACTGCACCAATCCTTGCGCCAAACCACTCTCCTAAACATTTCATCACCTTGTTGCACAACATGCTATCACCAGTGATGGCCGCATTCACCATCAGTTGTAGACGTCACGCTGCTCAGGATTGGATTTCCACTGTTTGGTACCGTGCTGGGGAAGAGACACTGATCATGACCCAGAAAGAAATTCCGTTTCAATAAACGACGAACACCACCGTTTTCTGAAAACTCCACGTGTAGCATTTCGGTGATATGGCGATATGATCCCGGTATGTTGCCATCCTGTAGCCTTTGCTTGTCCGTCTGGTCACTGTATGTCTCTCCCTGATTGAGTCACCAGTCAGCCTAATTTTCACGGCACATATGTGGACTATGTTAAGGTGCGACACTCTGCGACCTTGATTGCGCATCAACAAGAAGAAAAAAGCTCCGGTTCTCTGCACAGTGGAGTTCGTGCAGATGATAGGCTCCAGCTTTGGTTCAAAGCAGTTGTCTGGGTGGTAAAGCATTGAAGATAGTGCGCAATGATGGGCTTATTTCATGTAGTTGGATACAATGAAGAAAATGCAAAACCCTGTCTACGACCAGTTTGGGAGGTTGCGTGGACAAATTTAGTAGAAAGAGAAACCCTGTGAACCATTTCAGGCAGGACACCCAAGTGGGTTGACAGCACTGATTGAACTTCTTGAAGCAACAGACAAACCAATTTGAAAAGATGGCTGCCGAGCCCAGTAGAGTACAGAAAGGTACAGAAAGAGGAGGCTGCTAATGTGGGCGTGGAAATAAAGGTTGCATCTATGACCTCGGATGTTTTCACCAGGAACTGGCAAGGAAAAAATGAGTGGTCTACTCATTCTCTTTTTCTTCCCCTGCTATGGGGAGGCGCTGGTCCACGGCATGAACAAGTGCTCATGTTAAGGTGGGAGGTTGCATTTCTGAAAAGCGGGCCCAACTACCTTGGGCTTGTGTGGAACGAGAAGCTCAGTTCGGACAATCACTTTGGCTAAGCAGGGAAGATCTATGGGCAACTGCTTACAGACAGACAGACAGAAATAGGGCCAGCAAATGGATTGCCAGGTCGATGCATTGTAAGAAGACAATGAGCAGTTGTCTCAGCTCCAACAATTGTCCCACTGCGGGGATGCCAAAGGAGGGGATTGTGTGGGAAGGGGGAGGGGTTCCGCTTGGACTGCATAGTAGAAAAACGGGCGTCCAGGGCCATGTCTTTTGTGTGATCTGCTGCAGTGATGGTAATTAAGAGGGGGGAGAGGAGGTTGGTCCCCCTCGGCAGCCCCCCTCCGCTCCCTCTGTCGGTGGGTCCATGGGTCCACACAGGCATCAGTCACAACCTTCTTCTTCACACTGTCCCGGTGACCACAAGTGGGGGGGGGGGGGGGGTTCAGTTCAGTTCTGGACCCCGGGCCCCACAGCGTGGGGAGGGGGGTCCAGACAATGGGGGGGGGGTGGTTCAAATTTTCTTTTCAGGCTCTGGGGGCATTTTTGAATTCCCATTTCATTCTGGGCATTTTGAAGAAATACAAGTGGGGCAAAATCTCCTTTTACCATTCACCACAAATGACAATTAGTACAGCATTCCGGCAACAAACCGCTGAACCAGCAACGGCATCCGGCAAGTAGTGTAACGCGGTGTCAACAGCTTCAACTTGATCCAATGTTTCCATCGCAGTGTTTGCAGGCACATTCCATCCATCATCAATATGGCCACATAACCCCTGCCTTCTCAGGGTCCCCATAGTGGGGAGAAATCAACATGGCTACATAACCCCAGGCCAAGTTGGGTTCATACCCGACTGTCGACAGCACAATGTGGGAGACCGTGGACACCTGACCATGGGAATGTCCACAAGTTCACAACCAACCGTGGACACCGGTAGCCAGCCCCTGCCCACCCCACCCCACCCCCACCCCCCTGAATCTTATTGCCAACCCTGACCTGCTGGTTGATTGCGGTGATTTGTGAAGCAGTAGTTCGGTGGGTGAGAGTGCTCTGCTGGCCCCACCTTTGACATTTGTCACTTGTCCCCTTTGGCCTCTTGTTTTCTATCTGGTGCAGCTTGAATGAAACCTTTATCCCTTGATGGCTGTGCCCCAATCAGCAGTGGAGTTTGCGCTGGATTCTCCAGCGCAAATCCAGCGTCACCCTTCCCACACAAACCAGCCAAAACAAACGGCTGTACAGTGTGAGTGGGGGGAATTTCTGTACCCTTGAGGCTTCTCAATGATCTGACTGACTGCTGTTCCACCCCGGAAACAGGCAGATTTTCGTGGTCTTGGAGAGGGGGCCCCCCACACTCGGCTCCAAAAGAGAAACACTGACAACAGGCAGTAGGTGAAAAGAAATACCCCGCCCCTTGCGAGAACAAGGGTAAAAGCACTAAATTTGATGAAAACAACACCTACTGCACCGACTGTTGCTCTGACAAGGGCGTTGTTCGCACACCCTGCAAGAAGACACAAGCAGTGACCGTTGCAGTGTGAATGTACTGGTCGTCAGGTGATTCCCCAATTCCATCTCCAAAGGACAAGGAGGGGTGACTTTGGGTGGCAGGACAGCAACCAGTTTCCCTACAATAGTATCCGCAGCCTCAAATTACAAAACCAAAAAACAATCCATGATCTTCATGGACAATCACAAAAAAGCACCGCTAAAGACAAGTGTCTCCTAAAAACCCATCGCAAACGCCACAGCTGGCAAAAATCCTCCACCTGGATCTGGGGGGCTAGGGGGAGGATGGGGAAATGTAGGTGGTGTTGTCCCCGTCCTGTATCCCACTTTTGGGTGAACGATTGCACACACAAACCTGGTGCACCACGTCCATGATCGACAGAGATGCCGGACGTGCAGTGGCATTCGGGACTTCTTCTATGTAGGTGGGTACCACTGTGACAGCACACAGACTTGCATCCTGTGTCGTTGTGCCAGCCTTGGCAACGGGACGGTGGCACACAGCTGAATCCGCATACAGCAAGACCAACGACACTGCAAGCGAGACCACTACGGTGACCAGCAGCAGCCAGAGGCAGAATGCTAAGAGCCTCATGAACCAGCGTGGGCTGGGCAGGGCACAGCAGTGGTATATCGCATGCTGTGGCAAGATCCTGTGCCCAGACAAGATCCTACAAAGCACAGAGAGGCACGTCAGTAAAGAGGCAATCTTTGCCCCAGCATTTTGGTCCTCAAAAGCGGAGGGGGCAGGGGTGAGGCCAAATACTGACCGGCGGCAGGAGCCACAGCAGGGAAGAAGCAACCAGGCGGCATAACCCTTGCAACCTCAGGGCCCCCTGGGGAGAAGCTTGAATTGGCCACATCGCTGCTGCCATCTCAGGGGGCGGGTTGATCTGTGGGTGATTACAAAGACACAACGCAAGTTCCTTTGTCGAAATATCCATGACATTCCGCACGTCTAGAGAAACCTAAAGGAGGGGGTGTGGACATTTTTTGAACAGGTCACACCTGGGGACATGGCTCTTGGTGCCTGTGGCGCCAACATGGTCCAAACCACCTCAGAGTGATGGCCATCAGGCATCGTTTATAAGAGGGGTGGGGGCATTTTGGACAAGACTAACCCATGCGCTTCTTGGGCCTCCCCAGAGAAGGGGACAAAATCATAAGGGGCTACATCGCCGGTGCCTTCTCAGGGGGCCCAGCAGTGCACAGTATTGTTGTCGGACCATTGTGTTCCTGAACGTGCCGAAAAAAGGGGTCACAACTGGCTAGTTCATCCCTACCTTCTTAGGGGCCCGGAGGTGGGCATTATTGCTACGCGACTACCCAGTTCTCGACGATGCCGAAAAAAAGAACAGAATCAAAAATGGCTACCTCACCACTGCCTTCCCAGGGGGCGCGAAAGGAGGCCAAATTGCTACGTAACACCTTGTGTTTCTCGCGGGTCCCCGGAACCGCGAACCAAATCAGAAGTGGCTACATCAGCCCTGCCTTCCTGGGGGGGGGCAGTGGGCAGTATTGCTGGTTAACCACTGTGTTGTCGGGTGCCCCCGGAAAAGGGGTGAAAATCAGAAGTGGCTACATCACCGGTGCCTTCTCGGGGGCCCGAAACCGGGCCAAATTGCGACGTAACCCCTGCGTTCTTGGGGGTCCCCAAGAAATGAGACAAAATGACAAGGGGCTACCCACCCATCCAACTTTGGACCCACCCACCCAACTTTTGACCCACCCAGGACCCCCCCCCCTCTTATAAATCTGTGGGGAGCATTTTTTTGTGAACCAAATTGAAGCCAAGGCGCTCTCCCGTGTTAGGCAACCCCAAAGGGTGACACACCAAAAACTGGACAATCCCAGAGCTTGAACCAGGGATCACTGGAACTGCAGTCGTGTACCTTGACAACTGGGCTACGAACCAGCTCTGATAGTTTTGTGCAACAAAAGGTCCACAGGTTTAAGATGTTATCAAAAAAAAGGTCCCCCATCTGAAAAACTGCCACCTGTACAACGACAAAGCAGAAAAGGGCACCAGCAAACAGCCAGACAAGGCTCCTGTGACCAAAGAAAGAAGGTGTGGCGGGAGCCCAACCCAGGAAACCCTCGGAATTATCAGAGGGGTGGGGGTCCAGAGCTTTAGACCCCCCAACCAGGACCCCCCCCCCTTGCAAAATAGCTCTTATAAATTATGCCTGATGGCCATTCTGGGGTGGAGGTTGGGGGTGACTAATAAGCACTGCGGCTGGGCGCACGCCATGGCTGCGTGCACCTTGTCGGCTAACATCCCCCAACGAAGCCACCGACTAAACCTGACCCAGCACCCCCCACCCCCCCGAGAACAGTGGAGGTACGTTGGACAGCACCAGTCGGGAGCGCTCAGGCCTTAAATTGGCTATGGGTGATTGGCTATGCGGGGTCCCTTGCAAGCCCCCACCCCACCCCACCCCACCCCACTTCAAATCTCCCCACCTCCTACGTCACACTCCCAAGGGAACCTTGCCACAAGCTGGACAGCCCCCTTGCCTGCAACAATGGCACCATGGTGCACCACATCACCAGAGTGCTCAACACATGCATTATTGGACAGGCACCCATCACCTTGGCATGGTTCACCTCCCACCACAGCCCAAGCTCCTGTGCAGCCCCAACCCCAATATGGCCCCACCAGACTGTGTTGATACTGGGGCACGGTCTAATGGGATTTTGGGCCAACATTCACCCAGACCTCAGGAACCCACCAAGGTCCCTGTATGTCAACATCCGTGGATTCCTAGGGATCATCAGCGTTTCAGACCCTCCAAGAAGCATGAGGCCGCCCTTTTTCTTTTCGCTTGCAGGGGCGGGCGTCCCTTTTCTAATTTTTTTTGTAGGGTTTTCTGCCTCTGGGGTATTGATACCGCCAGGGGCTTGGATCATAAGCCAGAGGCCATGGGCTACTTCTTGCTATGCACCATCATGGCATATAAACCTTGGTGCAGGAAGAAGTTGCAACAGATAAGTGCAGCAGCAGCCTCCAAGCAGTAACAGTAGCAGTAGGAGAGACAGTAATAGTATTAGTAGCAGCAGCAGTGACAATAGCATTGTCTTGCTGCTGCTACTGCCACTGTTGCCACGCTGCGACTGCTCACTGTAATATGAGAGTCTGTTTTAGACAGCAAAAAGTCCTTCTGCCTCCTTTGTTATCCCCACTGGACAGACAGACTGACAGACAGTCAGACAGTCAGAGACACAGACACAAGCGATGTGGACGTTGGGCATGCATTACAGATATGCAACACCAATATGCTGAGCAGGAACACGAAAAGAGCGGCGAGCATTGAGCTCAGTGGATAAGCTACAAAGGTGGAAAAAAAATTTCATTTCACAAGAGAAAATAATTCTCAAATAGGATGATATGGTGGTAGGGGAAAACATGCGAAGCACCATGCATCTCCCAAAATGGAGGACTGACATAGCTACATAACCCCTGCTGTATCCAGATCTCCAAAGCGGGGAGGAGGGGCATGGCTACATGCTCCTTGCTGTCTTGGGGCTGCAAAGCTCATAACCACTACCATCTCAACACCACTCTCAAGAGTGTGGTTTCTGGTCAGTCCTTTGGTGTGCTCTAATTCCACAATATGTCGGAGAAACACCCCCAAAAGCGCCAAAAAGCCCAAAATTTTGGGCAGATTAGCCACTGACAGCCTGAAACAAACAAAAAAACCGTATTTTGGGCTACGCGGCTCAAAACGCGATTGCGAGGGCACCCAGTCCAACCGCGACCTAGAGTTTGAGCCCCGAACTCGCTGGTGGCGACCTGGGGCGTAGGCACCAGGTCGGGAGGTGCTCTTCCAAATCTGCGCAGTTTTGGGCCAAAAACAGCCTTTTTTTGTCCAAAACAGCCCTAAAACCCGGTCAGAAATTGCCAAACGAAGGGAAAAAGCTGCTACACTCCACGGGCGGCTTGACTTACTCATGTCAAAGCTTCCTGAATTCCAATCCCAAAAAACGCAGTCTGGGCCCTGCCCTCCGTATGGCTGGCCCTATGCATGGGCCCCAACCCCTGCATGCCCCCACATATGCATGGCGCTGCCCCCTGCACACCCCCCCCCCACATCCAGACTCCCTACGAGGCACACCTTGCACGACCTCCCCCCTTAGCCCTGCTGCGCAGCCCCATCCCCTTTGCAGCCCCAGTCCCCGCACAGCCCCCTTTTTCCTGCACAGCACCAGCCCCTGCACCGCTTGCACAGCCCCACCAATTACACCCCAGTGCAATCCGGTAGCTGCTGACGGCCCCCCATTGCACGCACGTTGGCAGCCACAGGCGCCCTTTATGTGCCCTGCAGTGACCCCGATGTTGCTGCACCCCACGTCCGCCCCAAGCACCTTGGGTATCCCCCACGGCAGGCCCTGTCGCCCCCTGGACGTCCCTCCGCAACCTCCAGCGCCCCCAGGGTACACCTGGCAGTAGCCCGCAGCGTCCCAGATGCAACCAGCCCCTGCCTCCACCAAACAGTGCCCAGACCAGTTTCTGGTGCAGCAGCAACACAGAGGCACAAAGACATGAATGAATCCCCATATTTGTGCTGTTGCAACTGCAGCACCGCCATGGGCTGCTGTGGCAGTGGAAGGTGTGGGCTTTCAGATGGTCATCAAAACAAGGTATTGTTGCCCGTGAAGCCCATCATTCGCGCCTCCATTCTGAGTGTCATTTCTAGCGGACAAGAACTACGTCAGCATCCCCTCTCCAAACAGCCCATCTGCATGGCTTTGTTCCAAACCTGCGCCCTACAGCCCTCCTGGCGACCGCATCGGGATGGGGTGTTGGACCGCGTGTGGAATTTGGCAATTGCATGTCAGCCTGTGCCCTCTGAAAATGGGTATCGTCCCAGATGCAGGGAGTGCCATCCCGTCTCACGCCATGGCTCTCTGCAGTCAGGGCGGTCCTTGATAGGGGGAGGGGGAGGAGGGGAGGGGACATGAAGCCTACAGGACTCTGTTTCGGCCGACCTAACAAAGGCGTCATTAAGCCAGTAACTGCTGTCGGTTACTTGCCAAACCGCGTTGGCAAATTGTGAACCGGCGACTCACGAACCAGCGCCGCCACGTCGGGCAGTCCGCTGCGCTTGGTGGAGGCCACATTGCCAAAGACACCGGTCCACTTTGGACTGAATGAGGTGACGGAGGGCCCACGCCCACATGCGGGGGTGCGGTGCATGCCTGAGGGGCGGTGTGCTTCATGAGACATATCATGTGCAGCCGTTGCGGAGGGGGAAATTGGGGGCATATCGTGGAGCAGAAAGGCCCAACGGACCAGCTGCGGGACCCTACATTGCGCTGCATGGGGCAGTGTGTGTGTGAGGGAGGGGGTGTGCGGAAAGGGGCAGTGGGCGTGGGGTCTGGGAAATCTAATATATGAAACGCATTTTGCGCGTGGGCAGCAGGCAGAGATGCCTGCCTCCAACCCCCGGCCCCCACCAACGGTAGGGAGAAAAAAAGCCTGCGAGAATACAGTACTGTGAACCCCCCCCCCCCCCAGGTCCGTCCGTTGTGCTTGCACACAGATAGCATGGTGCCCACACAACTCCCTCGTCCACTATGCCAGGCTCGCCAGTGCCCCCCCCCCCCCCCCCATGTGCGTCGCTATGTAGCGTTGTGGATGGCTGCAGCACGTCCTGCGGAATGACGTCCCATGGGGACTACTCTGCACCGCGCGTGCCGCGCACCCCGCAAAGACTCGGCCCGGATGGTCCAACAGGGGCTTCCATGGGGGACATTGCTGAGCATCTGGTTCACCATCTGCGCTCTGGTCCTGGTTGCATGGGCAATGCTCAGCAGCACCTCCAGTCACCCCAGCAACTGCAAAGCCGTTGGGGCGTACCACCTGCACGAACAAGGGGATCACAGTGGGCGTGCGCACGGCACACCGTGGCTGGCCACAAGAGAATGCCGTGCAGCAGTGAAGGCGAGGGGCTTCAACCCCCCCCCCCCCCCAAATCCAGGGAAAGTATACCACAAATTTGGGAACTTTTCCCAGCCGTTTCAGGAGGTTTCAGGGCCCAGCCGCCGCAGCCGAAAGGCGGGAGGAGGGGCAGACGCCTTCAGCGGGTCACCTGCAGGAAACCCCAGGAGGGCCTCGGTTGACCAGTGTGAGTATCCGCTGGTGGGTCCCTCTTGCGTGCTGTGATGACATGGGGGGGGGTGCGGGGGCAGAGGGACCCGCGCCATAACTCCACAGCCAACCCCCTCCATACAACGATGATTGGCAGTGCTTGGAGCCTTCGAGTACCCCCCGCCCTCCTTCTGACCATTTCACAGAAGCCCCCGTGCACAATGCCATCGCAACAGAGTCCATCCCCAGCCCTTCCCCCATACAACCGGTCCTCAGCCACCCCCTCCAAATGGAAGGGTCCTGGTTCTCCCCAATTGGCACCATTTTGTTGCCACAACACGATTGACTCTTCGACCCAGTCAACAAACCAGTGATCAGAGTGTCACGGCGTTCCCGTCTTGTGTGGACAGGCTGTTTTCAGCTCCGTGGACGACTGTCGCGCGTCCTGCAGGCACTCACAGCTCCCGCCCCTTCTGTACAAGCCCAGGTTTACACCCATCCATCGCCGTTCTTTGCTGCCAATCCATCTGCTGCCAAATCCTCCAGTTCAATTGCTGTAACTCAACTTCCACTTCTACCAACAGTATTTCAGTGGGAAAAAAATGTGGCCCAACTGCAGTGACTCAGTAATTCTTGGAGACAAAATGAATATGCGCACAGTCCACAAGATCTGCACCCCCTCGGTGGGCAAGGAAGCGCCAAGAACAGCAGCGTGCTAATGCACACTTCGCCCACTGTAGCGGGAGTCGCGACAATTCTTCAGCAGAATATTTCGGTAGTGCAACCTAAAATGGACCACGAAGGGCAAACAATCCTCGACTTGCCTCCACAATGTACACACACCGGGCCCCCAACAAGCTTGTCCCGCTGCGCCCAGCCTTCCCCCAATCCATCGCCCATCACACACACGGGCCTCACGCATCCAGCCCCTCACACCCTCCTGCCCGCCCATGACAGGTCAGGCGTCCAGACCCGCCAGCCATCACACCTTTGATCACACCGTTCGTACTCACGGTTTGGCCAACACGAACACCACCTTCTTCTGATTCAGCTCCTGTTCCTCACGAATGATAATGTCCGTCTGGGGTGCTCCTGCCTTCAAATCGGCCCAAGGGTGCTTGACAGTGTCACTGATGTACGACGCCTCCTGGGCAAGGGCACCAGTGATCTGTGCGTCGTCCTCCACGTTCTCGTAGTAGATCTTGATGGCGTCCCCAGGCTGCAGACAACGTTCGGGAGGCAGTTATCCACACTCCCTGAGCACCAGTACTCCCTCCGCTCCTCCAGTGCAGCCATGGGAGGCCAGTGAGCGCTGTCACTGTGACAGGACCTGCCCCAACCCCCCACACTTCTCACAATGCTTCGGCGAAAAGAGTGGAGCACAGCCCGTTCGGCCATGTCTTGGGCACACATCCAGTTGGCCGTAGACAGCGTGAAGACGTATGTTATCCACAGCCACGGCCATTCACTGAAGCCACACACAACAACGACAACCTGCCATTGAACTGGGGCTTTGGGGAGGTGTTTGCCTGGCGCGCGCCCAGTGCACTGCTTTTGTATTATTTATCCCGGCTTTAACCCCGGACTTCCCCTCCCCCAGAAGAGCCCCCCAAATCGACCAGAGTGGACCGCAAACTTTCCCCACTAAGCGCGCTACATAAGTCAAAATAGCAACAATCTGCATCCATCATGTATTGGCTAATAAACAACTTGTTCCCCACAAGTGTGGGCATCAATGCATTCGTCACAATAAAGCTGGTGGCACTCACCACAAACTGTGATGGTGGAGCGCTTCTGATAACACAACGCACACACATCTGCCTCATCCTCTCCCTCATCTTTTACCAGTCCAAACATGAGGCGTGACATGGTCCCCTGGCCCATAAGGAGGGTGACGGACCTATCTCTGAACGCAAAATTGCGTGAAATGGAACAAACCACGCACGGACTAGTGCAACTCATAAGGGCCGCCATGCTAGATATTCCTAACCAAACCCCAATCCAAACAAATGCTCAATGTGTGCCCTATACCACCCATGCACGTACGGCTGTTGCCGGGCCGTCGAAATTCCATTCTTCCTTCCAATGAATGGCACAATGACATGAATCCGGCCTTTGCATGCGCCCTCATGGCCCCCAACCTCAAAATCAAAGAAATCACCACGCGCACGAGACGGTCCATACCCATCCCAAATCAGAACATCGGCAGATGTCCGAAGGGCCAAGGGCAAATCCATACAATGTTTCCCAACGTATCAACGGCAAGAGTTCCCTTGTAAACGTGCGATGCATACTTAGGATTCCACAGGTCAGCACTCCATATGCCACCAATGGAACTGATGGGCATGGAGTCTGTGAAATGTGTCATAAAAAAGGGAAAATGGGGACAATGGTTGAAAGGATTCAACCGGTTGAAAGGATTCAACCTGTGAGCCTAGCGAATTTCTTGTACAACATGGTTGAGATATTCGCGAACATGGGCAACGGGGACAAAATCAGAAGTGGCTACATCACCCTTGCCTTCTCGGGGTCCCCATGGTGGGGAGAGATCAATATGGCTACATCACCCCTACCTTCTCAGGGTCCCCATGGTGGGGAGAGATCAATGTGGCTACATTACCCCTGCCTTCTGGGGTCCCCATGGTGGGGAGAGATCAATATGGCTACATAACCCTTGCCTTCTTGGGGTCCCCATGGTGCGGAGAAAAGAGGGATGGAAAATGGGTAAAAATGGGTGACAATTCAAGTATGCCACATCCAAAATGCATAAAAAAGCTAAAAGTAACCCCGGTATGGAACAAAAAACTTGTGGAAAGGGGCATTCCCCATATCCCCAACCGGACAGGGGCCATGCAAAAAGTGTGGATTACATCTCCATATCAAATGTGGCCCGAAAAGATGCCCGGCGCGCGCCTGGCACGCTGCCACTCCCCCTTTGCTAATTCCAAGGGAAAGACCACCCCCCCCCCCATTACTGCATGGTGTGCCACTTTGGGGGTGTGGTGTCCCTCTGTGCGCGGCGGCCCATGCCCTATCCAGGTGCTGTGTTGCCCCTAGGGACGAGCACCGCCCTAGGGTACTACGCCTCAGGGGGTGGGCAGCTGCAGGGTTGCACACGAGAGCGCGCGAAAAGAGGCCGATGGCTAAAATACCAATGGCAGCATGAGGCCCCGCACCAGGCGACGGTCTCAGCCTGGTGGCCGCACCAGGCGACGGTCTCAGCCTGGTGGTCCTCACAAACTCAAACCTCTGCCAACCACTGTTACAACCGCTACAAAATGCCTCCCGCCGCTTTCTAGTAACTTCTTTTCGCACTTCCCTTGCATACTGTCGTTGTTTAACCGCTAGCAGTTGGCAGTCAAGTGCCGGCAATTGGCGCTCAACAACAAAGGACCTCATTGCTAAAAGACTGCGCCATATCCCTAGAATGCGTTGTGGGAAATGACACATGCATTGTTGCAAATGAAATAAGCTTTGTGGACAATGCAATCTGTGTGCGTTGGGCAAAAGATAACGGGCATTGGGGAAAATGTGAACCGCGTCGTGGAAAATGTCCTCAAAATGGGTGCACCTTGGCCAGGAATTGGCAATTGCCAAAACAAAAATCAATGCTCATTCACCACTTTGCATAACACCGCATGTCCACCAGTCAACATCCATTGGCCAATGGCTGACGAGGTAGCCACGGTTGACTTAGCAACCGTCACCTGGCCTCAACCATAAACCATGAATGGCTGTTGTAATGCGCGCTGTTCCGAACTGGAACGCGGTGAACGTGTTATACAACGCTTGGTGCATGCGTCGATTACGATTGTCGGTTGCAGCAGCCCCCTGTGGCGGCAACGGATCGCTCGGGTCGGTCATGCGACCCTCGCTTTGATAATAGGGCGGAGATACGTGTACGTCGGTTTGTGATAAGTGAAATATTTTCCACAATGTGTATCACATTTTCCACAACGCCTTGTTCTTTTTCCACACCGCACATTACATTTTCCCCGACGCGCCATTATATTGTCCACAAACAGGTATTGATGACAGGGATAGGAGGGGAGACCAATGGGCGGGCATTGGATTGGATTGGCACCGCAAATAGCAGGTGTGCAACACATTAGTTGGTTGGTTAGGCTCTATAGGGTTTGATGAGCACAAAGAATAGGAGAGGAAGGGGGTGACGGGGAACCAATGAATATTGGATACACTGCACCTAAAAATGCGTTGTACGATAGGTTAGTTGTTGTAACAAAAGGGAGAGGGAAAAGGCAATGGACACCCAAAAAAAAGGCATGGAGGATTGGCTATATAACACATGCCGTCTGGAGTCCCCCACGCTTCCGAGCAAGGGACAAAATCAGCAGTGGCCTGCGAATGGTCAGATTGGCTACATGACCCCTGCCGGCCGGCTGGGGTCCCCAACGCTTCACAGCCGGGGAAAAATCAGAAGTGGCCCACATGTGGGCGCATTGGCTACAGAACTGCTGCCGTCTGGGGTCTCCAACGCTTCACAGCGGGGGAGAAAATCGGAAGTGGCGCACGAGTGGGCGGATTGGTGGGTTGGGCCACAATGGCTAAATACTCCGGGAATGCTCAAAAAGGGGGGGTTGGAAGCGAAAAAAAGCAATTGGACTTGTTTGGGGTACATTCACGCTGACACTAAAAAAAATAGACACTTCCGCTAACACTACAAAAAAAATTGCCTTTTTGTGCACATTGTTTTACACTCGCGTGACACTTCACTCTTCAATTGGGTGGAAAGCACTGGTGATATGCGTTCTCTAAATGCAATTTAGGACTCAGATGCCGTGCGGTGTTGTGAGCGTAGCATGCCACGCGCCACAGGTGCGGAAGAGAAAATGGAGCTGCATCTTCAGAGAGAGCCACCAATGACCACCGCTTCTGGGGAGTTCGAACCACGAGGGGGGCGGTTGGGATGCAGCTATGGGAACCACAGGGTATCTTGCTATTTTGTGACGGGGGCAGGGGCACAATAATCCGGCTGATGCTGATCATCAGCACGAGCACAGAAGAGGCGGGCACACCTGCAAACCAGCCGTCTTGCGCAACTTCTGAACGCGGTTGGTGAATTCACGAGCCAATCCCTTCAACAGCAGTTCCTCTGATTGGGTTTTGTCCAGCATCACAAGCACCTACACACACACACACACACCACACCACACAAAGCGACCCAGCACAGCCACAAACACAAACACTGAGGGGCAGGCAAACACACACACCGCTCAGTGCACTCACAGCACTTTGAACATGGAATCGCCACAGTACTGGCTATTCGGTTTGCAGGCTTACGCCAAACGTCTGGCTGGGCGCACTGCTGGAAAAGGCAATTTGTGTGTGCGGGGGGGGTCGTGATGGCTGTTTTGGGGGGGCTACAAATGGTGAACAACTAAAACCGGTGGCGCAAAAAGAAGGTGTTCTATGGGGTCTGTTGGTTTTCAACGTGTGTGAGGGGGTGGGGGGGATTAACTGATTAAGTTATTGAAATGATGCAGGTTTGCCGGTTGGTACTTCCAGTGTAAAGCACTTGGTTGTGCTTTGTAGAGGCTTCCCTCTGGGCTGTGGACGACGGTCGCTTGATGGTGCGGCATTTCCATTGCTCGCTGTGTGGAGGGGGGGGGGGCTTGGTGCAGTTGTGCGGTGAGAGGGGAAAGGTTGTCCCACTGCCCACGATGGCAACACTGCGCCAGAGCGGGCAGCCCGGTGCCATGGCTTTTGGGTGACCAGCTTTGGTTCATGGAGGTCATTTGTGAGAGAGAGAGAGAGAGAGAGAGAGAGAGAGAGAGAGAGAGAGAGAGAGGGAGGAAGGGGGCTTTGGGGCTCTGTGGGAGAGACTGGAATGGTGGTCCCACTGCTATTTTGACACATTTTTGGTTCCAAAATGACCTATTTTCAACGGTTTAGAGGACATTCGATGGGCCCAAAAAAGTCAAAACGGGCTCAAAGTGGGCTCATTTCACTTGTTTGTGCATCCCAAAGGGCCCAGTATCATTTTTGGCAAAACGCGTGCACTCCCCTGCCAGCGCCAGCAGAGGCTTCACATGGAGTCATTCCCGAAGCGCGCGGTTCAGGGGGTGCTGCACCACAAATGATGTGGGAACGTGACACAGGGCCATGGGGTTGCGGAGCAACGAGGGTTTTCTCTTTGAGGAGAACGTCCCGGCCACATGACTCAGTGTTCCTCCGCCCGGGACATGCGGGTGCATGGAACAGAGCAGCGGCAGCGGACCTGCCCGTCCCCATTGGAGAGGTAATCTCCACATCCTTCGGCAAAATTCCGCACCACTTTGACGTCATCCTCGCCCAACTCATGGCCCAGGACCACGGCTTTCTTGGTACTACAGAGGGACAGAGACAGCCACACTGTCGGGCACAGCCACCACTATGCCGGGCATTGGCACCAACCTGGATCAAGGCCTGAGCTCTCATACCCTCCTTTGCCACACAGTCACGGCAGCAGCCCGGCCGTTGCTCTGGGTGGGAGGAGGGAGGCTCAAGGCACCAGGGGCTTGCTTAGGGGATGTTCCATGAGGCCGTGTACCACAGCCAGCGTGCAGTGCCACGTCTGTTGTGCGAAATCCTTTTTTGAGCGTCCCTCGAATGTGGGGGCAGGGAAGGTGCAGTTGTGTGAGTCAGAGTGTCTTATTTCACGGCTCATCCGTGCGGCACACTGCCCCCCTGCCAGCGCTAGTAGGCTGCATATGCAGTCATTTTCAGGCCCATGACTCTTCACCGCAACTAATTTGGGGAAATGGCGGGACAGCGCTTTGGGGGAGGGGGGCATAAATGCGGGGGTGGCTCTGGGTGGCCAGTTCGTCGTGGGGCCATGGCACCAATCACTGCAGCAGCCCAATGGTGTTAGGCCAGTTGCTCTCCAGGGACACATGGAGGAGGAAACGCCCTGTTTTGCGGTCGAGAATTCACAAAAACAAAAGGAATCGGAGAGACTTGGGGCAGTAGGCGTTCACAACGGGCCTTCAAATTTGCCAAAACAAGGGGCTGTTCTTACTGAGTGACATCATTCCCCAAACAGCCTCAAAATCCTGCAAAAATCTTGCTCTGGCGCACACCAGCCACCAAAACCCTACGCTTCCATTCCATTCCTCGACCACATTCCTTCCTTTTTCTTCTCGCCAATGAGGGAAAGCACCTCAACACAAGCACGCGGCATAAGATCCCCTCTGTGGCTGATGTGCATTTTGCACGAGACGTTTGGGTGTCAAAGACAATCACCCT
This sequence comes from Eutreptiella sp. 'Long Island Sound 2002', assembly GCA_964036045.1. Classification (NCBI taxonomy): domain Eukaryota; phylum Euglenozoa; class Euglenophyceae; order Eutreptiales; family Eutreptiaceae; genus Eutreptiella; species Eutreptiella sp. 'Long Island Sound 2002'. The sequence continues at coordinate 16,254,229 of OZ038378.1, read as the reverse complement.
CAGCCCTCACCACTGAGCAAACGCCCGTCAGCAGCCAAGGTGACTGACCCATCATCCTCCCCCTTGACCCAGTCCCAAAAGCATGATCCCCCGCATCCCCCCCAGCAGACTCATGCATCCACACACACACACACACACACACATCCCCCCCGTGTTCTGCTCAAACCCTTGCATCCACCACCCCTCCGTGTTGTGCTGCACACACCCACAATGATGGCCCACACTGCTCATCCTGTTTCAGACTGCTGTCACACATCCATACTTCAGGAATTGGGCCACATCGTCATGGGTCCATTTCTTGATCTCAGGTCCGATCTTCTTCGCGTCTCCCTTCAGCCGCTTGCCCAGAACACCCAGGTTGGGCTCCGCTGTGTACACCACATACTGCTTCTGTGTAGGGCATAGATAGATAGAAGAAAATCAGGGTTGGGACGTTAGGCCTGAGGATCCGGACACGAGCACACACATTCGAAGACACGCACGCACACACACACACACACACACACACACACACAAATGCGAGAACGCCAATACCCACGCACGCGCCAATACCCACGCACGCCCTTCAGCGATCGCACAGCAAAGACCACTGGACACTGGGACTTCTGGTCGGGCCAACAATGATAAAACATGTTGCATGTCAGAGGCTAGGCACTTTTCTGCAGGGACACAGAGGAAAAGGAAAAGCAGGCCCCCAGAATAGGCAGTCATGGTCAGTTGGCGACTAATGGCGGTTACACGCACGTGCACACATACACAACGTCGAACGACGGGGAAGACATCTTAATAGATTGCAGTGCTGAAATTTTGTTTGAGTAGTGTTTTATTTGGGTGGCATAATCCTTTGCGACTAGCATCCATAAGTAGCAAAGACACAAGCACACATCTTGACAAACAACACAGAAGGCAACAAGAAAGCTGCACTCAATATTGTGGCATTGTCAGTCAGCAACCACAAATGGACACACCCACAAGCACGCGCACACAAACACACAAACGCACACAAGCACGCAGGTGTATGCAGCGCTTGTGCAGCCCTGTGTGCTACACCACGGGTGCTGCCCAGGGCTGCGAAAACCAGGGGATCTAGGTCCAGACTAGGGTTCAGGTTTTGGGTCCAGCCCCGTGTCTCTCCATGCGTACACTGGCCTAAGCCTTTAGGCATCAATGATCACACATGCGCGCATGCAGGGGGTGGCCGCGCACCACGTGCGTGCGCTGTGCGCACACCATGCCCACACCGTGCACCACTTGATGAAAACTAGTGCTAGTGGCCCCCCATCAGAAACCCTCAAAATAGTGTCTCTTTGAGGTGCTCAAAATGTGGTATACTTGTCCTGGGTGATTCCTTGGTTGGGGCTTTGACTATTGTAACTCGTTGGTGGCTGTCAGATGACTTCAACATTCTTGGAATTTTCAGGGCACCTCCTCCTTGCGCGGCTTGTATGTGTTCTTGATGAAATCTGGCCCCCGCTCTAGGTACCCACAATCATGGCAATCGTGACAGGCAAAAGTTCGCCTAACAACGGCGTGTACAAACGGCGAGACCACATTTAAATAAGGAGGCCTGTACGTGTGCCTTGGAAGCACGGGGAATGACACAACACTCACAAGAGGCCTAGAATTGCATATTCAAACACATGCTAGCACTCAATGCACGACAAGAGGAATGCCACACTACCATTCCCACAAAAAGCCGCTTTGTTGCAACTGCATGTGCATCACCACCAATACCAACAGCTAAAAATAGGGCAAGAAGATGGGCATAACATCAAACAGTGGCTACCATGAGGGGACATATCTTGAATCCGTGTGACCGCTCACGCACAAGCACAACCCTCCAAACTGGGTGTGTGGGCTCTTGGTACACCCGCATTATGCGCACGGTGTGCACACCATGCTTGCGACCCCCCCGCAACCATAGATACATAGACTAGACTTTCGGTTGGTGTGCATTCCATGCGACTTGCAGCTAGACCTAGTTCCGCTACGAACCACCCCCCAACTATCTATCAAAAATTCCATGGCGATTGAGGCAGGGATGGGCATAGCTCGCCCCCACCCCCCACCCCCCACCCATGCCATGATGAAGCATCACAATATGCATCACAAAAAAAAAACAGCCCCATATTCAGCTCCACAGGCTGTGACGAAGCATGTAATGCATCCGGTGAGGCAAAGGAACACATGCAAAACAAACTGCATACTGCAACAAATACTTTTTTTCTGTTTTTCCAACAAATAGTTTTTTTTTGTTTTTCCAGGCTTGTTAATCATTGTTGCCCTCTCCGACATTGTTGGGACTTTCACCATTACTATTGTTGCTCTCACTATCACTTATACTGACGACAGCCAGAGCCATCCGTTGAGAGACGTTCAAAAGAGGACAAGGAGCTTTCTCCATCAGAGATATGCGCTAGATGGTAAGTGTATGCTATAGATTCGGTCACGACACATGTCTCCTTCCATCCCTTTCCCTTGTCCTTTTGGCACTTCCTTACATTTTGAGAAGAGCGTTGTCGGCGTGCTACAGCACCCCATGACCAGGCCACCAGGGTATGTGGATACCCATCACGATCAATGTCCTTAATGTCCTTGGCCCCAATTAGATGCATGCGGATCATAGGCCAGCGCGGTTGTTACGGAGGGCCTCACAATAGGATTACAACGGCCCTTTCCGCATCACATAAGGATGGAGAAGACAACAAAACAACTGGACCATTCAACCTGAAGGGCATCGGTAGGCTGTCATCAGCTACAATTGTCTTCCAAAACTTACAAAAGCATCCACACATTCATTTCTGCCTCGTCTACACAAGGAATGTTAAACGGTCTTTTGGCCAGCCCATAATGCTTGTGGGCACCCATCCGCTCTAGGCTCTAGGCTCTGCCCCCCATTTTAACTCTGATGCAACCACCTTTTTTGTTTCCTGGTCTCTCACTTGTGCCGTATGCCAAGACCTGAAACCGGCAGCCTCTAGGTGCTCGTATGCCTGATTTTGAAACCTTTTGTCCAACTCCTTCGACAATTTGGTTAGTAGGACAATCTTTATCCCATCTGCCGGACCCACCTCTCTACCATCGTCGAGTGGCCACCCGGAGGGGGGGGGGGGGGGCTTGGGGGGGTGGGATGGGGGGTGTAGCACCTCCGAACAGTTGGGTATGCGGACCACATAGCTTGACTCACGCACCACCCCTAACCAAAAGAATAGGATAATCTGGAACGGTCTTGAATGATCTTGAATGAGGGGGCACCGACGAGGTATGGGTGTCATGGGCGTTGCCAAGCGAAGGGCAACGAAAGCCGGCTTGGGCACGGCTGCGAACAATCAATGTCCAAAGTGTGCGAAGGGCTCTTCGCCTTGTTACTCATGATGTGTCACTAAGATGTACAAAGAGAACACAAAGAGAAGCAAGAAAACCACAAACGCCCACACCCTACACAACTGCCCTAGGTACTTGTTAGTTCTATAGCCTCACTATTTAGGGTCAAGAAAAAATTTGCCGGGCCGGATGAGACCAACCACGGCCACACTCCACACACCACCAAAACCATTATCTCTCAAAACCTTTGGGGGAGGGGGTCGGGGGGGGGGGGGGCTTCACATACAAGGACTGGCGCACCACCCCCGCCTTGTGGGATACATTGGGATACAGTAGAAATTTTTTCAGGATACAATCGGACACATGGGACATAAACGGGACACATGTTATACAACGGGACACATATTATACAACACAGTATTGCCATGTACCGACCCATTTGCAAAATATTTCATAGAGAACCTCAACTTGATCGTTGCAATGGGTCAGCACCCATCCATACTAGCCACCATGGCGGTGAACTAGCTCTGCAAGCCAACAAGAGCCACACAATACCGACAATTGACCATGTTTCACCACATTCTTAAAAAGGTATGTTGTCACAAGACTTTTGAGCGAATTGCAATGGGTTACTGGGCTAGCGACAAAACTTTGGTTCCGGTGTGTGTGTTGGTCTCTGCCATGGTCTTCCCACCCGCCATGACTTTGGAAAAGTATCACCTTTTAGGTCCAGTGCATGTGCTCTGGTTCTCCCTTGAAGTATTGCGATATGGATATCCATATGTGTGAAAGAACACAAGGCAACAAAAATAGCAATAGGATGTAATTCAGCAAAGGCTCCAATTCAGTGAGTAGTGAGTGGAAGACATGACTGAAATTGGCAAGAAAAATGGGAGGGATTGGGGAAAGGACGAAAAACGTGGGACTGGAGTGGGCAGAAAAGCTAAATAAACCAGGGGTGGAGCTCATCGGAATGAAACGGCGGTGGGGCTCGGCGGCGGTCCTCGGCCGAAAAACTCGGCGGCGGTCCGGCCGGCCGAAATCGGCCGGCCGAGACCGCCGTTGAGGATTTCGGCCGAAAATTTGGCCGACACCGCCGGCCGGGTAGGTTCCGGCGGTTCGGCCGGCCAGCCGGCCGGCCGAAATCGGCCGGCCAAACCGCCGGCCGCCTTTTGTGCGCACCGCGTTATGTGTGTACCGCCTTGCCTGTGGCCCCTGAGATAACATGACTCCTGCGGTGGCCACAGGCCGCCTTTTGTGTGCACCGCCTTGTGTAGGCACCGCCTTCTGTGTGTACCGCCTTGCCTGTGGCCCCTAAAATAACATGACTCCTGCGGTGGCCACAGGCCGCCTTTTGTGTGCACCGCGTTCTACGTGCACCCCCTTGCCTGTGGCCCCTTAAATAACACGACTCCTGCGGTGGCCACAGGCCGCCTGTTGTCTGCACCGCCTTGTGTGGGCACCGCCTTCTGTGTGTACCACCTTGCCTGTGGCCCCTTAAATAACATGACTCCTGCGGTGGCCACAGGCCGCCTTTCGTGTGCACCACCTTGTGTAGGCACCGCCTTCTGTGTGTACCGCCTTGCCTGTGGCTCCTTAAATAACATGACTCCTGCGGTGGCCACAAGCCGCCTTTTGTGTGCACCGCCTTGTGTAGGCACCGCCTTCTGTGTGCACCGCCTTGCCTGTGGCCTTTGAAATAACATGACTCCTGCGGTGGCCCCAGGCCACCTTTCGTGTGCACCGCCTTGTGTAGGCACCGCCTTCTGTGTGTACCGCCTTGCCTGTGGCTCCTTAAATAACATGACTCCTGCGGTGGCCACAGGCCGCCTTTTGTGTGCACCGCGTTCTATGTGCACCGCCTTGCCTGTGGCCCCTTAAATAACATGACTCCTGCGGTGGCCACAGGCTGCCTTTTGTGTGCACCGCCTTGTGTGGGCACCGCCTTCTGTGTGTACCGCCTTGCCTGTGGCCCCTTAAATAACATGACTCCTGCGGTGGCCATAGGCCGCCTTTTGTGTGCACCGCCTTGTGTGGGCACCGCCTTCTGTGTGTACCGCCTTGCCTGTGGCCTTTGAAATAACATGACTCCTGCGGTGGCCCCAGGCCGCCTTTCGTGTGCACCGCCTTGTGTAGGCACCGCCTTCTGTGTGTACCGCCTTGCCTGTGGCTCCTTAAATAACATGACTCCTGCGGTGGCCACAGGCCGCCTTTTGTGTGCACCGCGTTCTATGTGCACCGCCTTGCCTGTGGCCCCTTAAATAACATGACTCCTGCGGTGGCCACAGGCCGCCTTTTGTGTGCACCGCCTTGTGTGGGCACCGCCTTCTGTGTGTACCGCCTTGCCTGTGGCCCCTGAAATAACATGACTCCTGCGGTGGCCACAGGCCGCCTTTTGTGTGCACCGCCTTGTGTAGGCACCGCCTTCTGTGTGTACCGCCTTGCCTGTGGCCCCTGAAATAACATGACTCCTGCGGTGGCCACAGGCTGCCTTTTTTGTGCACCGCCTTGTGTGGGCACCGCGTTCTGTGTGTACCGCCTTGCTTGTGGCCCCTGAAATAACATGACTCCTGCGGTGGCCACAGGCCGCCTTTTGTGTGCACCGCCTTGTGTGGGCACCGCGTTCTGTGTGTACCGCCTTGCCTGTGGCCTTTGAAATAACATGACTCCTGCGGTGGCCCCAGGCCGCCTTTCGTGTGCACCGCCTTGTGTAGGCACCGCCTTCTGTGTGTACCGCCTTGCCTGTGGCTCCTTAAATAACATGACTCCTGCGGTGGCCACAGGCCGCCTTTTGTGTGCACCGCGTTCTATGTGCACCGCCTTGCCTGTGGCCCCTTAAATAACATGACTCCTGCGGTGGCCACAGGCCGCCTTTTGTGTGCACCGCCTTGTGTGGGCACCGCCTTCTGTGTGTACCGCCTTGCCTGTGGCCCCTGAAATAACATGACTCCTGCGGTGGCCACAGGCCGCCTTTTGTGTGCACCGCCTTGTGTAGGCACCGCCTTCTGTGTGTACCGCCTTGCCTGTGGCCCCTGAAATAACATGACTCCTGCGGTGGCCACAGGCTGCCTTTTTTGTGCACCGCCTTGTGCGGGCACCGCGTTCTGTGTGTACCGCCTTGCTTGTGGCCCCTGAAATAACATGACTCCTGCGGTGGCCATAGGCCGCCTTTTGTGTGCACCGCCTTGTGTGGGCACCGCCTTCTGTGTGTACCGCCTTGCCTGTGGCCCCTTAAATAACATGACTCCTGCGGTGGCCACAGGCCGCCTTTTGTCTGCACCGCCTTGTGTAGGCACCGCCTTCTGTGTGGACCGCCTTGCCTGTGGCCCCTTAAATAACATGACTCCTGCGGTGGCCACAGGCCGCCTTTTGTGTGCACCGCCTTGTGTAGGCACCGCCTTCTGTGTGTACCGCCTTGCCTGTGGCCCCTAAAATAACATGACTCCTGCGGTGGCCACAGGCCGCCTTTTGTGTGCACCGCGTTCTACGTGCACCGCCTTGCCTGTGGTCCCTTAAATAACACGACTTCTGCGGTGGCCACAGGCCGCCTGTTGTCTGCACCGCCTTGTGTAGGCACCGCCTTCTGTGTGTACCACCTTGCCTGTGGCCCCTTAAATAACATGACTCCTGCGGTGGCCATAGGCCGCCTTTTGTGTGCACCGCCTTGTGTGGGCACCGCCTTCTGTGTGTACCGCCTTGCCTGTGGCCCCTGAAATAACATGACTCCTGCGGTGGCCACAGGCCGCCTTTTGTGTGCACCGCCTTGTGTAGGCACCGCCTTATGTGTGTACCGCCTTGCCTGTGGCCCCTGAAATAACATGACTCCTGCGGTGGCCACAGGCCGCCTTTTGTGTGCACCGCCTTGTGTGGGCACAGCCTTCTGTGTGTACCGCCTTGCCTGTGGCTCCTTAAATAACATGACTCCTGCGGTGGCCACAGGCTGCCTTTTGTGTGCACCGCGTTCTATGTGCACCGCCTTGCCTGTGGCCCCTTAAATAACATGACTCCTGCGGTGGCCACAGGCCGCCTTTTGTGTGCACCGCCTCGTGTGGGCACCGCCTTCTGTGTGTACCGCCTTGCCTGGGGCCCCTGAAATAACATGACTCCTGCGGTGGCCACAGGCCGCCTTTTGTGTGCACCGCCTTGTGTAGGCACCGCCTTCTGTGTGTACCGCCTTGCCTGTGGCCCCTGAAATAACATGACTCCTGCGGTGGCCACAGGCTGCCTTTTTTGTGCACCGCCTTGTGTGGGCACCGCGTTCTGTGTGTACCGCCTTGCTTGTGGCCCCTGAAATAACATGACTCCTGCGGTGGCCACAGGCCGCCTTTTGTGTGCACCGCCTTGTGTGGGCACCGCCTTCTGTGTGTACCGCCTTGCCTGTGGCCCCTTAAATAACATGACTCCTGCGGTGGCCACAGGCCGCCTTTTGTCTGCACCGCCTTGTGTAGGCACCGCCTTCTGTGTGGACCGCCTTGCCTGTGGCCCCTTAAATAACATGACTCCTGCGGTGGCCACAGGCCGCCTTTTGTGTGCACCGCCTTGTGTAGGCACCGCCTTCTGTGTGTACCGCCTTGCCTGTGGCCCCTAAAATAACATGACTCCTGCGGTGGCCACAGGCCGCCTTTTGTGTGCACCGCGTTCTACGTGCACCGCCTTGCCTGTGGTCCCTTAAATAACACGACTTCTGCGGTGGCCACAGGCCGCCTGTTGTCTGCACCGCCTTGTGTAGGCACCGCCTTCTGTGTGTACCACCTTGCCTGTGGCCCCTTAAATAACATGACTCCTGCGGTGGCCACAGGCCGCCTTTTGTGTGCACCGCCTTGTGTGGGCACCGCCTTCTGTGTGTACCACCTTGCCTGTTGCCCCTTAAATAACATGACTCCTGCGGTGGCCATAGGCCGCCTTTTGTGTGCACCGCCTTGTGTGGGCACCGCCTTCTGTGTGTACCGCCTTGCCTGTGGCCCCTGAAATAACATGACTCCTGCGGTGGCCACAGGCCGCCTTTTGTGTGCACCGCCTTGTGTAGGCACCGCCTTATGTGTGTACCGCCTTGCCTGTGGCCCCTGAAATAACATGACTCCTGCGGTGGCCACAGGCCGCCTTTTGTGTGCACCGCCTTGTGTGGGCACCGCCTTCTGTGTGTACCGCCTTGCCTGTGGCTCCTTAAATAACATGACTCCTGCGGTGGCCACAGGCTGCCTTTTGTGTGCACCGCGTTCTATGTGCACCGCCTTGTCTGTGGCCCCTTAAATAACATGACTCCTGCGGTGGCCATAGGCCGCCTTTTGTGTGCACCGCCTTGTGTGGGCACCGCCATCTGTGTGTACCGCCTTGCCTGTGGCCCCTTAAATAACATGACTCCTGCGGTGGCCACAGGCCGCCTTTTGTGTGCACCGCCTTGTGTGGGCACCGCCTTCTGTGTGTACCGCCTTGCCTGTGGCCCCTGAAATAACATGACTCCTGCGGTGGCCATAGGCCGCCTTTTGTGTGCACCGCCTTGTGTGGGCACCGCCATCTGTGTGTACCGCCTTGCCTGTGGCCCCTGAAATAACATGACTCCTGCGGTGGCCCCAGGCCGCCTTTTGTGTGCACCGCCTTGTGTAGGCACCGCCTTCTGTGTGTACCGCCTTGCCTGTGGCTCCTTAAATAACATGACTCCTGCGGTGGCCACAGGCCGCCTTTTGTGTGCACCGCGTTCTATGTGCACCGCCTTGCCTATGGCCCCTTAAATAACATGACTCCTGCGGTGGCCACAGGCCGCCTTTTGTGTGCACCGCCTTCTGTGTGTACCGCCTTGCCTGTTGCCCCTTAAATAACATGACTCCTGCGGTGGCCATAGGCCGCCTTTTGTGTGCACCGCCTTGTGTGGGCACCGCCTTCTGTGTGTACCGCCTTGCCTGTGGCCCCTGAAATAACATGACTCCTGCGGTGGCCACAGGCCGCCTTTTGTGTGCACCGCCTTGTGTAGGCACCGCGTTCTGTGTGTACCGCCTTGCCTGTGGCCCCTGAAATAACATGACTCCTGCGGTGGCCACAGGCCGCCTTTTGTGTGCACCGCCTTGTGTGGGCACCGCGTTCTGTGTGTACCGCCTTGCCTGTGGCCCCTTAAATAACATGACTCCTGCGGTGGCCACAGGCCGCCTTTTGTGTGCACCGCCTTGTGTAGGCACCGCCTTCTGTGTGGACCGCCTTGCCTGTGGCCCCTTAAATAACATGACTCCTGCGGTGGCCACAGGCCGCCTTTTGTGTGCACCGCCTTGTGTAGGCACCGCCTTCTGTGTGTACCGCCTTGCCTGTGGCCCCTAAAATAACATGACACCTGCGGTGGCCACAGGCCGCCTTTTGTGTGCACCGCGTTCTACGTGCACCGCCTTGCTTGTGGTCCCTTACATAACACGACTCCTGCGGTGGCCACAGGCCGCCTGTTGTCTGCACCGCCTTGTGTGGGCACCGCCTTCTGTGTGTACCACCTTGCCTGTGGCCCCTTAAATAACATGACTCCTGCGGTGGCCATAAGCCGCCTTTTGTGTGCACCGCCTTGTGTGGGCACCGCCTTCTGTGTGTACCGCCTTGCCTGTGGCCCCTGAAATAACATGACTCCTGCGGTGGCCACAGGCCGCCTTTTGTGTGCACCGCCTTGTGTAGGCACCGCCTTCTGTGTGTACCGCCTTGCCTGTGGCCCCTGAAATAACATGACTCCTGCGGTGGCCACAGGCCGCCTTTTGTGTGCACCGCCTTGTGTAGGCACCGCGTTCTGTGTGTACCGCCTTGCCTGTTGCCCCTTAAATAACATGACTCCTGCGGTGGCCACAGGCTGCCTTTTTTGTGCACCGCCTTGTGTGGGCACCGCGTTCTGTGTGTACCGCCTTGCCTGTGGCCCCTTAAATAACATGACTCCTGCGGTGGCCACAGGCCGCCTTTTGTGTGCACCGCCTTGTGTAGGCACCCCCTGTTGTGTGGACCGCCTTGCCTGTGGCCCCTTAAATAACATGACTCCTGCGGTGGCCACAGGCCGCCTTTTGTGTGCACCGCCTTGTGTAGGCACCGCCTTCTGTGTGTACCGCCTTGCCTGTGGCCCCTAAAATAACATGACACTTGCGGTGGCCACAGGCCGCCTTTTGTGTGCACCGCCTTGTGTGGGCACCGCGTTCTGTGTGTACCGCCTTGCCTGTGGCCCCTGAAATAACATGACTCCTGCGGTGGCCACAGGCCGCCTTTTGTGTGCACCGCCTTGTGTAGGCACCGCGTTCTGTGTGTACCGCCTTGCCTGTGGCCCCTGAAATAACATGACTCCTGCGGTGGCCACAGGCTGCCTTTTTTGTGTACCGCTTTGTGTGGGCACCGCGTTCTGTGTGTACCGCCTTGCCTGTGGCCCCTTAAATAACATGACTCCTGCGGTGGCCACAGGCCGCCTTTTGTGTGCACCGCCTTGTGTAGGCACCCCCTGTTGTGTGGACCGCCTTGCCTGTGGCCCCTTAAATAACATGACTCCTGCGGTCGCCACAGGCCGCCTTTTGTGTGCACCGCCTTGTGTAGGCACCGCCTTCTGTGTGTACCGCCTTGCCTGTGGCCCCTAAAATAACATGACACCTGCGGTGGCCACAGGCCGCCTTTTGTGTGCACCGCGTTCTACGTGCACCGCCTTGCCAGTGGTCCCTTAAATAACACGACTCCTGAGGTGGCCACAGGCCGCCTGTTGTCTGCACCGCCTTGTGTGGGCACCGCCCTCTGTGTGTACCACCTTGCCTGTGGCCCCTTAAATAACATGACTCCTGCGGTGGCCCCAGGCCGCCTTTCGTGTGCACCGCCTTGTTTAGGCACCGCCTTCTGTGTGTACCGCCTTGCCTGTGGCTCCTTAAATAACATGACTCCTGCGGTGGCCACAGGCCGCCTTTTGTGTGCACCGCGTTCTATGTGCACCGCCTTGCCTGTGGCCCCTTAAATAACATGACTCCTGCGGTGGCCATAGGCCGCCTTTTGTGTGCACCGCCTTGTGTGGGCACCGCCATCTGTGTGTACCGCCTTGCCTGTTGCCCCTTAAATGTCATGACTCCTGCGGTGGCCATAGGCCGCCTTTTGTGTGCACCGCCTTGTGTAGGCACCGCCTTCTGTGTGTACCGCCTTGCCTGTGGCCCCTGAAATAACATGACTCCTGCGGTGGCCACAGGCCGCCTTTTGTGTGCACCGCCTTGTGTGGGCACCGCGTTCTGTGTGTACCGCCTTGCCTGTGGCCCCTGAAATAACATGACTCCTGCGGTGGCCACAGGCCGCCTTTTGTGTGCACCGCGTTCTATGTGCACCGCCTTGCCTGTGGCCCCTGAAATAACATGACTCCTGCGGTGGCCACAGGCCGCCTTTTGTGTGCACCGCCTTGTGTGGGCACCGCCTTCTGTGTGTACCGCCTTGCCTGTGGCTCCTTAAATAACATGACTCCTGCGGTGGCCACAGGCCGCCTTTCGTGTGCACCGCCTTGTGTAGGCACCGCCTTCTGTGTGTACCGCCTTGCCTGTGGCTCCTTAAATAACATGACTCCTGCGGTGGCCACAGGCCGCCTTTTGTGTGCACCGCGTTCTATGTGCACCGCCTTGCCTGTGGCCCCTGAAATAACATGACTCCTGCGGTGGCCACAGGCCGCCTTTTGTGTGCACCGCCTTGTGTGGGCACCGCCTTCTGTGTGCACCGCCTTGCCTGTTGCCCCTTAAATAACATGACTCCTGCGGTGGCCATAGGCCGCCTTTTGTGTGCACCGCCTTGTGTGGGCACCGCCTTCTGTGTGTACCGCCTTGCCTGTGGCCCCTGAAATAACATGACTCCTGCGGTGGCCACAGGCTGCCTTTTGTGTGCACCGCCTTGTGTAGGCACCGCCTTCTGTGTGTACCGCCTTGCCTGTGGCCCCTTAAATAACATGACTCCTGCGGTGGCCACAGGCCGCCTTTTGTGTGCACCGCCTTGTGTGGGCACCGCCTTCTGTGTGTACCGCCTTGCCTGTGGCCCCTTAAATAACATGACTCCTGCGGTGGCCACAAGCCGCCTTTTGTGTGCACCGCCTTGTATAGGCACCGCCTTCTGTGTGTACCGCCTTGCCTGTGGCCCCTTAAATAACATGACTCCTGCGGTGGCTATAGACCACCTTTTGTGTGCACCGCCTCCAAGGACCCTTGCATTCTCCGCCCCCAATGGGTGAAGGTGGGTGAAAAAAAAGGGTGCCTAACCCGGGGATCCTTGGGGGGTGGTGGGGGGGGTGCGTCGGAACGGCCCGGCGGTTCGGCCAGCCGAGTCGGCCGGCCGGACCGCCGGGCGGTGGTTCGGCCGGCCGGCCGGGTAGGTTCTGGCGGTCCGGCCGGCCGACGCCGGCCGAAGTGCCGCCCGGCGGTCCGGCCGGCCGAATCGGCCGGCCGACACCGCCGCCGAGCCGAACCGCCGGAAGCTAACCGGCCGAGCCGAACCGCCGCCGAGGGTACCGCCGGTTCATTCCGTCCAACCCAGGGGTGGGGGGATTCTTTCCTCTTAGGGGTGGCCCTCCCAGACTTAACAATATTCATCTTCCCTAGCAGTCAACAAGTGAACAAAACTCTCCGGGAGCTATCAACCAAAGCCGAATGGGAATTCACAGAATTATCCAAAACCGTCCAACTGACAGCCATCATCCGGAACCCTCCGGACATTGGCAGTAGTCATCCTGAAGCCTGTGCAAATCGCCTAAATCTGTGCAAATTACCTATGTGCCTTCGTATGCTAGTAAATTCTTCCATCCCCTGTGTGGTGCATTGCGGACAGAAAAGGACTTTTGCACAGGGGCCAGCCCAAAGACTGCCTTTCTAGAACCCCCCCCCCCCCCCCCGGGACAACTTTTTTCTTGTTGTCCCTGCGGAGAAAACAGGGTGGTGCATTGGGATTGATGGAATACACTGGGATACATAGAAAATGTTTTGGGATACACAAGACGCAAAAAAATGATAATTGTGGATGCATACTTACTGAAAATCAGACACACACACTTGGTGAAGGGGATCAGACACACACACACACACACACAAACACACCTGCGCACGAACACACACACACACACACACACAACACACACATGTGTGCGTGCGTTCAGGCCCGCATGCACACACACTTGCACATATACATGCACATGGAGGCACACCAGGGCTTTCCTTAACCAGATGATTTGAGAGACCCACCTAGATTTTTGGAAAACCTAGGGACCCAGAAATGTCCCACTCGCAGGGGGGCGGGCGGGGGGGGGGGGGGGGGCTGTTAGACCCCCACACACCCAGCGACCCATTCACCCAAAAGCACAAAAAAAGCCATTTTTTCTTCCAGTGCCTTCGGCGCCAACCCACCCATCCCAAAATGTCCTACCCCACGGGGGGAGGGGGGAGGTGGTTGGACACCCACGCACTCAGAATTTCTGAAAAATGCCCCCCCCCCATTCCCCCCGCCCCTGAGGGTGGGACACACACTAAGAAAAACCCTAAACACGCAGACACGCACTTACGCGCACCAACATGCACACGCACACACGCACATACGCACATACATATGTACGCACACAGATGATGTGAAAGAAGTGCAAGAAAATTTCTCTTCAGACAGTCACTCAGGCAGGATGCTTCGGCCTTGTGAAAGGGAAGGGAAGAGGGTTGTTGCAGATTGTGCCGAAGCTGACGGTCTACTCAGGGGCTGTTTTTTCCTCAATTGGAATGAAGGCATCCTCTGACTCATGGAGCTATTGCACCCAAATATTATGGGACGACTGCGACGAAATGTGGGTCTCACCTGCCCCACTTCTGAGACACAGAGCTATGCTTATGCCTGGCCACATATGCTGGCCTAAAATCGTGCATAAAATGCAGAGGCAAATAGTGTCTTTCGCTTTGCACCTTTACATCAAATTAGAGCCTACTGACCCCCCACCCCTCAACTGCTGAGACCCAGCCTCAGGGCAGTGACGTGCACGCACCTCATCACTCGTCACCTCCAGCTCCAAGACATTCAGCTCATCCACCACATAGTCCTTCAACTCTGTAACGTCATCCACATACTCCTTGGAATGGTGGATCACGATCACCTTCTGCACTGGCATCTGCACACATGAACACACCAGGTGCATGCATGGGCACACAATCCGAACATTCCTGGCACCTGCATAGCGAGCGACAAGAAAAGCAGCGCGTCCAAAGGCAAAGCTGTTCGACGGAGTCACCATTGTCGGACATTCAAGTGGGCCATGCACAACACTTCATCAAGTACCCTTCTGACAGCCTTCAAAGCGTTACACTGTTTGTGTCTAGGGGGGAGGGGGGCGGGACTAGACCACATGGTGTGCATCGAAAATGGTGGTCGAAAACGTCAACTTTGTGGCGCCAAAAGCAAGGAGGAGGGCTTTGGGAACGCTTCCTGCACGCCGCAGGCGCACCGCAGGCTAAGTGTAATGGGCTTGAGGGTAATTAACACCACATTAATCTTCCTCAATTTTGGGTGAAAGAAGGTCAAACGGCGACAATGGCGAAGCACAATACTCCAAACGGACGAAAATGTTGTAATAACCACTCCCCATTCAAAACTACGCACAAAGGGTACAATGTCCCCTGTTCCGGGATAAATACCCAGATTGCGCACCGCAGGTGCCGCAGGATTAGCGTTCCCCATAGGGGAGGCATGACAAAACCTGCACACGGCGTCTCATCCTTGCTGCATTGTCCAAGCGGATAATGGGGACCAACGAGCCCTGATATTACCCCTGTTGGCTGCCACTCAACCTCACCCGAATCTGATTGCTTCAGGGGGTTTTATTGCCCCACTGCCAAGGGCTGCGGTGGTTGTAGAGGCTCATGAGGCTGTATTGACTTGTAGAGTGTTTCAGAGGGGTAATCATGTACGGACATGCTCATTGCATGCCCCATGTGTGTTGGGAAGGGAGTCTCCCTTCACACCTCAAAGCGGCTGCGTCCTTGCGCAGCCCTCCGCAACTGTGCACCCTTCTACATCTGCATCTCCGTGCCCTTCTGCATCCCTCCCAAACAGCCGTGCAGCAGAAAACCGCATCAATCAGCCACACAACACTTCTCAAGTGCTCACTGCAGTATTAACGGCCCGCCACTGCTTGGGCCGTTCTGAAGTGGCAGAGCGCAAGTGAGGCGTCAGGCGGACCCTGTTGTGCGAAGCCTTTGCCTGGCACCGTGACAGCCCCTGTAAAGGTCTGCGGCATTGGTTATCAACGCAGTCACTGCAACGGGACCGAGCTCCTGTCATGCGAAAACAGGACCACTCCGTCCGAGGCACTGCCTTGGACTGCTCGCGTGGTTTCTTCTGAAACCGCTGCAGAACACTGCGCGCTTCTGAGCAATGCACCGCACATAGACCCGCATTGAAACAAACACGGATCCCTTGCAAGCAAATTGGAAAAGCACAACACAACACGACCACCGAACATGTTTTGACGTTGTGGGGGGGCTCTTGTGAATATGCACCGTGAGCCATGGCATGATACCCAAGGCGCAATTCAATGAGCCCTCAGTCTTGGAACAGAAGGTCACTGGGCAAATCGTTGAGGACCAGCCTCCTTCCACAAGCCCAATTACACCGCGTGCACTGCGCCCGTTTTGCGTGGCTGCAGTGGCCCTCTGGCAAGGGGCCGTAGTCCGTTGCGGTGACAACGGGTGATGGGCAACACTCGGTGATGCGGAGACCCACAGCCCTCTGCCATGCTGCATTTCCCACATCATCGGTTGTGAGGAGCACCACAGCTGTATGTGAAGCCTCTGTGGGCACCGACAGGAGAGTGATGCCACAGGTCCAGTACGATGAGTCCGCACTGTGAGCTATTCGAGTGAACTGGGCGTTGGGGGGTGGGGTCGCACATGCAAGGGAACAGGCAGGCCTTTGGGGCAAAAACGCTGGTGTCGTTTCATCATCTTTGACGAAGTTTGTAATTTGCAGTATCATTTGACAGGGCGAGGGTGTGCAACGGCGTTGTGATGCAGACGCACGCGCCATGCACTTACACGAGGCGGGCATGCAGCTACAACGCGGGCCGGCCCAGCAGCGCCTCTGTACCTTCAGCGCAATGTTCTGCTGCGCCCGGATCACGCGTGCCAAATCGATGACCGTCTGCATGCGCTCGATCTTGCGCTCAATCACCTCATCCAAAAGAGAACTGTCGGATTCAGGGACCAGGCAGTAGTGCACGGACTCCTGCGACATGGGGGCATGCACAGGCACAACCACGTCGGAGCACGGAGCACTGAGAACACCCCATTCGCCGTGAACCGTCGACAGATGACAGGGGCGGGTCTTCAGGGGCATTTGAGGCGTGTCATGATGGTGCGCAATGCGTGGCGGGGGGTGGCCGCCGTTGGAACCCAAGGCAGAACCAGAGCAGTGGTACAACAACGGATCCCCTGTCTTCCTCCGAACCCCCTGCCCCGGTAGCAGGAGATTGTACTGTACATCGGAGGTCATGTAGTGGAATAAAAGAGGAGGGTACTTGACACGGGATGTTCTGGCTGGTTTTGCGGGTTTGGGTGTCGCTTTAACACCTTGCGCCTGCGACAGATGTTTGTGTTTGGTGTGTGCACCAACGGGCCCCATCGGTCCCCAAGACTGCCAACCGTGTGCACCACTGGTGGCAGGTCCAAGCACCTCTGTCAAGCAGAGACGTGGTGAGCGGCAACCACCACGGCCGCCACGTCCATCTCGCCGAGGCCCCGATCGAGCGGCGAGTGCAACGTGGCCCCCCAGGCTCCAGTCAGCGAGTCATGGGAGGGGGGCTGGGCGGGGGGGGCGTACCTCCCTCTTGTCCTCCGGCAGCAACTGACTCAGTTTGTGGTACATATTCTCAGTGATGAAGGGGATGAAGGGGCTCATGAGATGCACCGCCGTCATCAGCACACTGTACAGCGTCGCCAGGGCCTGCCCGCAGTCCTCAACGCCGTCGCCGTCGCCCTTGAAGCGCCTGCGGTTCATTCTCACGTACCTGCACACACCCCAGGGGGACGGTGACAGCGATGGCCAGGGGCCGGAGGCACAGGCAGCCGAAGAGTGACAACGACGCCATTCGACTTCAAATACCCCAGGATGCAGTTCTGTGTCTGCGCGCACCTACAGTGTCTACATGTACATCAGCCCTGCACCACTCTTGTCCGTGGCTCCATACTTTGGCCGCATGGGCAACCCACGGAAATCCCGGTTCCACGCACGGGGTCCCCCCCACACCCCAACGACCGGACACTCGTTCCCTGAAACTCTACAGGGATCACCCATAAGGGTCAAAGAAATCCAAAGGAAGGGGCTGAAAGGGAGGGGAAGCTCGGGGATCCCAGGAGGCAAAACCAATTAACTAATATGACCACACACCTGCCCCTCATTCCATAGTACCCTTGTGACCTACCTTGGTTACCCCTCCTCCCAGTGCCTCTCATTGGCACAAGACGATGATGCACAGCCCCTAATGGCCCAAAAGATCTCAGTACTGCACCCATGCCTACCACAAGAAGTGCACTAATATGACAATGATTGGCAGCTGCCTGCCAGACAAAGACGCACTTTGTTTTGTAGTAGCAAACAAGGAACTTGCTGGGCAGTGATGTGGACAACACCTAGTTTTCCTCCTGGTGGTAATTGAGAGGTGAAAACCGGGACACACCAGTTTGTGAGATTGTCCAAATACTTGAGTAGACCAGGAACCACCGTGTACAAGCGATAGCATCGCATCTCCTCTTTCACGTAATTGATCAGATGGTTGCTGGCAGCAAGGATCCAGCGATCCATAGTGTTGGTAGGCTTCAGCTCCCTAAACAGCACAGATTACCAGTTGCAGGTGGGTCACTCCGCGAGCCATTAAACCAATCCCACCACCGTTCTGGGACCACAACTGTCCCTAGCCCGCGCCTTCCCGAAAAACAACTCAGCCTCTGTCTTTATGGCAGCCCCCCCCCCCCCTCCCCAAAAAACCAAAGGAAACAGGAGTGTGTCCACCACCAGTCTTGACTGATCCTGAAGCGCCTTCCCCGGAGGTACTATGGCAGACATGTCAGGTCGTCTCAGGCTGCCCTGTGTGGACTCGGGGCTACAAGGCCACGGCAGACCCTTGGCGACCCAGGCGCAGTGAAACCCGGCACATGCCCCACGCACATGCACACAGCCGTGGGCAGTGGTGCGCAGTACGAGACATGATGCATGAGGTCGGGGCCGAGCCACCAGACCACAGGATCCGGTCTGCAGGTCTTGAGACTGGTGAGGCTTGCGAGAGGACATCACACTCACCGCAGCTCCGGGGTGGTGGGGGGGGGGGGTCTGTGGTGTGGAGAACGGCGGAGAATCGTTCCGGGGGGCCCTTGCTCTGTGCTGCCCAGTGGCAGCGCTCTCAGTCTGGTAAAACACAAGAGTGAAAGAAGACATCTGGTCTTTGCCTGCGGTCTTCAGTGGGGCGACAATCCTTTGCTTCCGGTAGTGTGTCTTTCAAATTGCACTGTGTTTGTAGGTGGTGCTGCTTCCCACATCTTGTACACCACACTGTAGCGTTTGTCGTGGGGCCGAAGATCAGGTCCATTGCTCCGTCGGCCCACCTTTATCGAATTGCCAGGCAAAAGAGACCTGAATTTCAGGTGAACACCCAAAATGCAACACAAATTAACAACAACAAGACCCGCTCTCTCTAGTGCAGCCCCGGGAAAAGGGTTATGGCAACAGCTGATCCGATGGCAAGGGTGACCGTAGAGGTCTTTGGGGAAATGGCAGAGAACGGTATGTATACCGCGGCATCTCGTGACCTTCACGCTGGAACCGCTGGTAATTCTGCAAGAAAAACTTCATCACATTCCACAAGGGGAGCAGCACATCCTTCACAATCTCCTTGACACCTGGGGAATGAAATGGTGGTTCTGCGGCTCAGCCTCTGCTGGACAGCGCTGCTGCTGCGCGTTGCAGAGGCTCGTAGAAGTTTGGCAAGGGCTGAGGTAAAGAGGGTCCAGGACACACCAGTGCTCGAAGGGAAGAGTTTCTGACGGGTGGGGCAAGGGCAGTGGCAGCGGCTACAACAGCGGCCACATAGGGCCCGCCGTGGTACAGGTGGATGCGGATTAGTGATGGCTCTGGAGAGTTGCACACGGATGGGGGGTGAACCAGATTTGCTGGAATCTTTTTGCAATAAAATCACAAAGTTCCAGACGTCCTACGCGTGCTTTTGGTGGGCGCAGCCGAATTCGAGGGGGAGGGGTCTGCGAAACAGGCTCAAAGGCCCCACTAACACCAACCAGCAACAACCGGGTGCCACGTGATTCAGTCCTCATCGCCCATTGAGCCTGCAGGACAACCATCCTACAACCCTGGACCCTCTACCGCTATGTACAACTCTCTGCAATCTGTTTTACAACCCTTTGCTGATGAGCAGGGCGGGATTGGGGGATGTAGGAGAGGGTTATGCGAGGGCTGAAAAGGGGTCGTGTTGCCGCGCACCGGATTGTGCAGGGTCTGAGGCACAGCACAGTGCATTGCCGGGGGTCATGCACACCTTCCTGCTTGAATGCCAGGGGCTCTGCGCGCACGACTGGGGAATTGATGAGATACAGGCGAATGGCGTCTGCAGAGTGCTTGTTGATGACTTCCTGAGCAGCGACCGCAGACGGAACGCAGTCGGGGGTTGTGGTGTGCACACATGGCCCATAGCCCATGTGGCATGAGGAAGCCGCACCGGGGAATGTCAGCGGGTGCGTCAGGAGACACTCGTGGAGAAGGGAACGCACGGGTGTTTCCAGGCCGCCACCCTCGCAGTGACACTATTGCTTTGCACGGAAACAAGCAGTTGTGATGGTGTGATGGTGCAAGACCAGGCGCGTAATTGTATTCTTTGGCCAAGCTTCTCCTCCCCCAGTCCCGAGCCTTTTCCACAACGCTTCTTCACAAACAGTCAGGCGCTGAAATACGCCCGGAAAGCGGCGGAAGTGGCAGAGCAGGCCCCCCATAATCTGTGTATCCACGTCAGCAACGGAGGGGAGGCAGGGAGGGCGCCTTTGAGTTGCAGATGGATCCGGACCCAGACACAGACAGAGGTAGGGGCGGGGGCACGGCAAGAAATTGCGTTTGGGTTTGGGTGAGCGCGGGGGCAGGCGGGACCATTGGGTCGGGGTAGTTCTTGAGGGACTTGGACATCTTCTTGCGGTCCTCCGCCAGCACAAGCCCATTGACGACCAGGTTCTTGAAGGGGGCCTTGCCAAACAGCGCCGTGGACAACACCAACAGTGTGTAGAACCATCCCCTGCAATGCACAAGGGCGTGTGCATGGGAAGTATCGGGAGATGAGATGGGGGCACAGAGGCAGATCACAAATATTGGGAGATGGGGGGGGGGGGACACAGAGGCGGGTGTATGGGAAGCATTCGGGAAATGGAGGAGAAGGGTACAAAAATGTGAGGCACTTTTGCAGGCACTTCGGCAGGAGGTCCAAGCCGGGCGGTGTCACTGAGACCACAGTGTGCAGCCGGCACATGCTCGTCACAGGCACTTTCGCCACATGCCACCACATGACATTACAGAACACCGCATAACGCCGCCGCCGGGAACCGCCGCATGCCACCACATGACACCATGGAACGTCACATTACATACGACACACGATGACCGCACAACACATCACATCACACGATACCTCAAACCACATGACATTGCATGACACCACGTGCCACGACACGATACCCCCTGATACCACATCACACAAGATGGCACGAAGCAGCTCCCGGGCCCTCCATACTGGTCCTGTGACCACTGAGGCAGGGCGTTGCTGCACACCCAAAAACTCTCAAACAAGGGGCCAGAGAAACCTCCAGGTGGCTTGGCCACTCGGGGGCTGCTGTGAGACGATGAGGTGGCCCACAATAGGGCCACCTCATCATAGCCACTGAGTTGGCCTCAGTATGTGACTGCCGGGGCTGGGGCAAGGGCTCTGGGAACCGACAACATGTCTTCCAAAAAGGAAATTGAAGATGCTGCCTCTGACAACACGTCGTTTTGCATCATCAGAGGAACGGGTTGGGGGGGGGGGGGGGGCAGGAGGGGCTCCAGACCTCCTGCAGGCCCCGTTCCACACTTCGTGTGGTCCCCGTCCAGTACCCATCCAGTCCCAGCCTCCTCCGGACCCCCTTACACGACACAGCATGTTGGCGCACTGGCGCAACGTGCTGGACAGATATGCATCACAGTGTTAGGGCCCGTAGCATGTCTGTCCTGTGCCTTTGGTCTCTCCTCGCAGTTCGCTCTGCTTTGGACTTGCCCTCTACAAGGAGACGTGCCCTCTGATGTGAGATCTGCATGTGATTGGAGTGGGCATGCAACGAGGACCTACTGTCATGGCCACTGAGAGGCTACTTATTTTGCGCCGCAGGATGTGGGGTTTCTCTGCACCCCACCAGAAATTGTTCCCGAACCAGAAAGCTGAGGAAAATAGATTGATTGGCGTCTCTGCAACACACCAAAGGCTCCGCTGTGCTGTCATCGGTCGCCCTACGCATGTATTCACTTGGGCCGGTGCGCGTTTTCATGCGCTTTTTCAATGATGTTGGCATCATCTTGTGCTTCACACACAGAGCAGGGCACCTGAACCGTGCCCGTGTGCTTGCCAAGTGTGCACCCAGGTGGCTGCAAAGGTGCAGGCTAGAGCACCGGCCACAGGACCTGCACGTGGCCTTACGCATCGGCACACCTGGTCTGATCCAGCCCCTCTGCAATAAAGTCTGCCGGGAATGTCTTGTCGAACAGCTCCTTGTTCTCGAAGGGATAATGGTTCTGGGCATACGGCATAGATCCACTCTCAAACCAACAGTCAAACACCTCCTCAACGCGCCGCAGCTCACCTTTACCCATTTTGCTGGGGATCCTCACGTCGTCCAAAAATTCACGATGAATATCATCAAACTTTTTGCCTGCGTCATAGAGCAAGGAATAGCACAAAGGCACGACAGAGGCGTTGTAGAACGTGCAGGGTCATGCGGAGGCATGGCAAAGCGACGCTGGCCGCACTGACCCCCTTCCGTCGTCGCTGTTGTAGATGCCCCTTCCCACCACATGCTACGTAGCACCTGTCAGCTCTTCAAGCTCTGCGACGGAGCCGACCACCACGATCTCCTGCCAATCCTCCGAGTGCCAAATTGGGAGCGGCGTCCCCCAGTACCGCGAGCGGGACACACACCAGTCCCGAGCGTCCTGCAACCAGTTGTTGAAGCGTCGCGTGTGCACGAAATCGGGCACCCAATACGTGGCATCGGAGGCTTCCAGAAGCTGCAGATGACGTGGAACGAGGGCTTGGGGGGAAGCAAAAAACATTCTGGCGTGAGTTACTCACCGTGACTCCTTCAGAGCTCCCTAATCCCTGCCGCTTTCTCCGTCCAAACTAGGCTATTGCTTACTAAAGTTCAAATCCATTCCCTGGAAGTAATGGACGAGGAAACCCCACTGCCACCACAAGCACAATCTGAAGTGATGTTGGACAAAACAGTGTGAAGGAACGTCCAGAAGACCAACCCTGTTCAACGAAGCCGTCCACCAACAGTCTCAGGACACTTGCCTGCATCCTTCGAAGACGGGGCGTGCCAGGGGCAGCCAAGACTGAAATCTTACCCCTTCGTGGCGGGTGGGTGGCTGGGGTTGCGCATCATCTACCCTCGGGGGCGGGGGTCATGGGGTGGCGTGGGAGAGTCAGAAGCATTTCCCAGTCGTTCGGGGGGACATCTCCCCCAAGGGCCAGACGGTGCCCGGTTGGCTGGGGCTGAGCGGCGGAGGTGGGAAACGCAGAGGCTTCGGATTCGGTGGCAAACGATCAAACCCTGCAAAACAGGCGGTCAACAGTGTCTGGACTTTCCTTAAAGCAAAAACAGAAAACCTCCGTGTCTTATTGAAACCTGTCTTCACCAGGGCTGGCCTAACACATGATCTAATCCGTATTCGCTAACCCGCCTATTAGACAGGCAAACGGACCTACTCCACCCGTTTCACGCCCCGACCGTAGTATTACCTGTTCGCGTCTACAATATGTGCACAGCATGTACACCTGGTGTGCACAGTGTACAGACTATGTGCACAGCGCCAACAGACTGCACACAGGTAAAGCGTCTATATATTCGCGAATAGCGCATTCAATCTTATGCGAATTAGATCTAATACGGACAAGATCTAATACATATTATCTAATATGTATTAGATTGTGTGTTAGGTCAGCTCTGGCCGTCACGGGCGGCAGGGAAGGGGAAGGAAATGGGACATTGGTTCCGCCACCCCATCATTCCCATGGTTCCCATAGATTACCTCTTTCCGAAAAAAGAAGCTTGGAAATTGGTCACTCACTAAAGGGTGTGTGGTGGGGCCCTGGACACGTTCACCGATCCTGTCGACAAAGCCTGGCTGAGACTCTCAGGCAGCAGTGGCAGCAGTGGCAGCAGTGGCAGCAGTGCCTACCTGATCCTTGATGGCCTCAACCTCCACAAACCACGAAGCACAGGCCTTGTACATCAGCGGTTTGTTGGACCTGCAGGGAGATACAGTGCCTCTACGTATTGACCAACAACCGCGCCGGGCCTCCTCGCGTGCACAGGATGGCGACTTGAGGGTTGGGGAGCTGCCCAGCGATCTTCATTCGTTTTTTGCACGGCACAAGACCGCATGGACCTGACCTTTGCCTGGTCAAGTCCCGCAGGCAGCCGGCATGCACAGGCTCAGGAGAGGGAGGGAGGCCTGCACGCAGAGAACCATCAGGGATGGATTTGGCTGGCAATGGGGGACGCAAACGGGCGCCAGGTGGCGGTTGGTTTCCGCGTCCCCTCATTGTGGCACCTGTCCCCATGCATCCATCCCCTGTCCCCTCGCGCACTGCAGGTGGTCTGCCCCGCATTCCAATTCTCCCACCCCATGACCACCATCCTTGACCCCCAGGGCGGTCCCCAGGAGACATCCGTTTGTTTCTATTCCATTGAGGGCTGGTATCCCCATCTCCCCCGAAGGCGTCAACCTCCAAGACAGACTGAGGTTTTGGGTGGCAGGATTTTGCGGTTGGCTAACGGTCAACCCGCGGGTTGCCCCTCAGCCGCCTGCAGTTGCCCGTCGGTGAGTGCTCCGTTGAGGTCCAGAGGTGTACGGGAGTCCGGCAGTCCTTTTTCTTGGATTAAGGATCCCCCTGCTGACACCCCATCCCCCGTCCTGCGTCCTCTTCCCATGGCCTAGATCTGTGAGCCGGTGGCGGCGGCGTGGTGCGCTTTCCAGGCCCTGTCTCCTGCGGTGATGGTGCCATGTGGTGCTGTTGAATCCGCAGCTCAGGTCACGTGTGACCAAAAAAGACCCAGGCCTGCAGAGCCCACGACCCGCTGCTGTTTTGGTGTTGGAAATTGCTCAGGCTTCCCTCCCTTTGCGCCAGGCCAGGCCGTCCCTTCCCACCGGCCCACCTTCATTGGTACGTACTTACCTCTGCACATGCCGCATGGGGAGGGGGGAGGGGGTACAAGCGCATGGGATGTGTACCGCGACAGGGGAAGAGGGGTCACAGGACAACGCACCGCCAACAGAAGGGATAACTGTGGACCAGCGCGCCCTTGTTGACCATACGGCCCATGGCTTTGATGGCCTCACAGATCTTTGGGTCTGCGTCTTTGATGTACATGCCTTGGAAGTCGGGCACCTCGTTCGTGTAGCGGCCGCTGGGGTCCACAGGGCATAGCACGCCTTTGCCCTGGAGACGAGGCATCGGTGCGGCCACAGCACTGAGGCATTGGGCGGTGCCCCTGGCACAGGGGGACTGCAGGCGGGTGGGGGCAGGCGGGTAGCCTGTTACTCCCCCCCCCCCCCCCGGCGCAGGCGTGCATCTTGGCATCACTTTGGGGAACCGAACCGGAAGTTTCTGGACACACTGTTCTCTCGACGACTGGGTCCCCTCATGTTTAGACAGCTCTGGTCAAGCAGGGGAGAGGTATGTGGTTGGAGGAGCTGAGCCATTGGATGATGGAAGACGTGGCCCATGAACGGGTTTCTTGGGAAGTGGTGGGCGGGGGTTGAATTGTTGCGGGGGGGGGGGGGGGGAATAGAGACCCCCTGGTCGGATCCACCGTCTCTGAAAAAGCTCAAGTGACGAGCCCCCGAATCCCGTCCGCATGGTCGCACCCAGGCTTCGTTTATAAGGGGCTGGGGGGTTTTGGGATTTTGAGGCACCCACCTACCCAAGACCAAGCCACCCACCCAGGACCCCCCCCCCTCTTATACACATTTGAGGGGGGGTTTGAGGCGCTCTCCCAGGGCTGAACTCCCCAGCCCCACCTGAGGTGATGCTACCACGGCTGCCGAAGCACGTGGTCCCGCCTTTTTTGGGGGGGGGGGGTTGGCATGACGCCATGGTGTGTTGTTCTCGTCAGCAGCTGGCGGCGCCTACTGGCCGATCGCCATTCGCTGCCCTTCCCTTGGACCCTTTCCCTCCATAGACGGTGGTGCCCATCGGCCTCTCACCACCCTGTGACCTTCCTCTTCCTCCCTGCCCTAACCTTCCCTCTCCACTTCCCTTTCCTTTCCCTTGGCCTTTCCCTCCATAGGCCGTGGTGCCCATCAGCCTCTCACCACTCCTTCCCTTACCGTTCCCTTGGTCGGTTGTTGCGGTTGTTGGTTTGGGGGGGGGGGGGGGTTGTACTTTTCTGATTTTTTGCTGGGTTCTCTGTTTTTTCTGTGTTTTTTATTTTTCGAGTTGTTTTCTGCTGGGGCTGCTGCTGCTGCTACTGCTGCCCACAGGGTTCTGCTCCTTCACAAAAAATGCTGAAAGGGTCTTTGTAGTTTGCTGGCTTTTCAACCATTTTTGATGTCTATCACTTTTGCAGTGCTCACGTTCAGCCTTTCCCACATTGGATATGAGTACTCCACAACCACAGCGGTACTTCCCAGGCTGCTGCATAGCAAGGCAAAACAAAACAATGAGGTCTGCAGATACACAAGTCTGCAGATACACACAAAGCGACCCCAATGGCATGACAAAAAATGTCACTGTAGCTCCCAACCTTGGAAAAAAAAGCGGAGCTCAAAAAAATTCCCCTGACCAGGAATGGAACCACAGATCTCTAGGTCTGCACACAGCTGCACTACCGTTCTACTACAGTCTAGTTCGGCTATGCATACCTCCCATTCAGGTGGTTCACCACATTTTAAATCGAAAAAAAGCGCCACCAGCCTGCACACTAACATTAAACGGGGGGGTCCTAGACTACAGGACCCCCCCCCCCCCAGAGTACAATTCTAAGAGGGGGGGGGGTCCCAGACTTTTGACCCACCCACCCAGGCTGGGGCACCCACCCAGACCCCCCCCCCCAGTTAACTTAATTCCGTATAAACGAAGCCTGGTCGCACCTCCCCCCAGACCCCCAAAGCCGGATCCCAAAAGTGGTGGACCAGCGCGACAAGAGGGCCAAGGAGACCGCCACTGGGGATACGCCCATCTGATGCCCCAAAATGCAGGGATGGGTCTGGGATTAGGGTCCGGGGCAAGCGGCCCACAATGTTCAAGGAACATCTCCCTGAGCACTGTTGCAGCGGTTATACACCGGCAGCGGCTGGGCACCATAGCCACGAACGGGAGCTGTCCATCATGGCCATTCCACGCATGCCTTGCCCTGCTCAGGATTCATCAGTCATGAAATGGGAGATGTCACCTGGACCACCATTGCACACACATCAATCAATTCTCCTGTACATCTGTACCGAAGGGCAGCGTCCTGCAGCTCTTCAGAGCGCACACTGCTCGCCCTGCTATTCTTCAGGAATGGGGGGGCAGGGAATGTGTGGGGGGGATCCTCCTTGCGGGGGAAAAAGACCACCGGAGCAGAACCCCCCCCCCCCCCCCAGAATGCATTGAAAGCGGTGTCGGGGTATCAAGAGCGGGCTGGAAAGCGATCGGAGAGGGTAGGAAAAACGGTATGGAGCGGTTACTGTCGGTAAAATGCAGTTGGCAGGGGCCAGTTCGGAAGAGCGGGTGGGTCGCTGTCTCGGCTCACGGGAGGATGGGCGTACCATCTTCCAATGCACCCCTGCCGCTCCCCCCTCCATCCCCCCAACGCTTGTTGCCATCCCCAGGCCACCCAGGGACACCCCAACGTGGCATACATACCTTCTTGACAATTCCATGGGCCAGACACACGCGGTAATCGTCCTCACCAAAGCCAGGGGCCTGATGTACAATCCCGGTTCCGGACTCCGAAGTCACGTACCCATCGGTGAG
This sequence comes from Eutreptiella sp. 'Long Island Sound 2002', assembly GCA_964036045.1. Taxonomy (NCBI): domain Eukaryota; phylum Euglenozoa; class Euglenophyceae; order Eutreptiales; family Eutreptiaceae; genus Eutreptiella; species Eutreptiella sp. 'Long Island Sound 2002'. Next base: position 16,226,670 of record OZ038378.1, on the reverse strand, counting down.
CACGCGGAAGGCCCCCTCCTCCTTCATGGCAGTAAAGAAGGGGAACAACGGGACATATTCCTTCCCCGCCAGCTCCGTTCCTGGGCACGTAAAGGAGGGAAAATGCGCACAGTGTCACGCAGGGGCCGTTTAGAGTGCGTCTCCTGAGAGGACTCTTGGAATACACAGTTTTATGGTTTGGACTGCGTTGCGCATGTCCTGTACGCATATACCTGCAGAGATGCCTGTCCATTGCTGAACCCCTTCTCACGCCACATCGTGTATCAAGTTTTCTAAAACAAATGTTATATTTTCCACAATGCTGACTACACTTTCCAGAGCATGCATCACATACTCCACAACACATATCTCTCGGGGTCGGTTCCGGTTATGCCAAAACGGTGGGTTTTTGGGGGTTGGTGCCATTGTTGCCTCATTTGTGCCCACTGAGTGTCCTGTAGGGGTGGGTGCGTGGGGTACATTCGGAAAGCCCTTGAAATGGGCCATTTAGAATACACCCTGGGTCTGCATGCTGCACTGACGATATGCTTGAGATTTTCATCCGTTTGGGCCGGTGCCTGTGTTTCTTGCTGCCTCTTTTCGTCAACAGGCAGCTACCATGTCCACATACAAATTCACGCCACGTGCTGTTGATCCGAGATGACAAAATACAATGGTTGGATTTCGGTACGGCACCTGACCCTGCGAACTTGCAGCCCCATCCTGGCTTTGTCTGGGTGAAATCAGGGTATAGTGAGGCCATTGCATGGCGCAAGGTCCGGCTGACCAAGCAGCGAAATGTGGACCTGACAACGACTCACAGCCTGTGGGCCATGCCACTCAACACAGGGTGGGTGCCAGTCAAAGCACGCAGGCTGCAGGTGACCACTTAACCCCCCCCTGACCCATACATTTCTGAAACGGCCTTTTCTCAGAGATTTTAAAAAAGATATACATACTCCGCCCCAAGGGAACGAAGATTGCCAGGTCGATGCATTGTAAGAAGACATTGAGCAGTTGTCTCAGCTCCAACAGTTGTCCCACTGCAGGTATGCCAAAGGAGGGGATTGTGTTGGAAGGGGGAGGGGGTCCGCTTGGGCTGCGTAGTAGAAAAACGGGCGTCCAGGGCCATGTCTTTGCGTGATCTTCTGCAGTGATGGCAGTTTTTAGAACACTTATGATATCTTCGAGAACACATCTCTCATTGTCCACAGTGATACATTTCCACACACACCTTACACTTTCCACACCATGTGTTGCATTTTCCACAACAGGTATTGCATTGTGCACAACGCAATACATTTTCCAGAAAATGTGGCAGATGCACAACAAGCGGTACATTTTCCGCAAAGTGTAATACTTTCCACACTGGGTATTACATTTTCCGCAGCACGCTTTCGCCAACACTTGTGATATTTTCCGCAACATGTATTGAGCCTTCCACAATAATTCTGGAACATAAAATACATATTGCACTGCACGTACCACAGGTTTTACACAGCGTATTGCATTTTGCAAAACACGTAGTAAATTTTCCACAGCATACAATACATTTTCCACAACGGCTCTCAGAGCTACCACCGTTTATCACATACCATTCCATTTTCCACAATGCTTGTTACATTTTCCACCAACGATATCACATTTCCTGCAACACATATATCACCTCCTCCACAAAATATTTTACATAGTACATTTTCCATGATGCATATCAACTTGTCCAAAATGGGTACACAATTTTGCACGACACATATTACATTTTTCATAACACGTACGCCATTGTTCATAATGCATGTTACATTTAGTAGAAGCGGTTCATAAAGTAGTGCAGCGTTTTAATGCATTGCGCAAACAAACCTTGAAATTCTGCGAGCTTCTCAAAAAGGGGCGGCTTCGCCTTCTCGGCTTTCTTCAGGTCGTACAACTGGCACAGCCGTGTCTCAGCCAGAATCCACACGTTGCCTGTGTATATATCACGAGGGTTGTGGTTGTTGAGCGTTCTGAGGGGTACAAATGTTTGTTGAGGATAGTAAAGGGCTGTGGAGGATGTTTGGGGGTGGGTAACGGGTTGTAAGGGGTGCTGTGGGGGTTTTGGGGGTTGTAAAGTCGTTGAGCATTGCACAGGGTTGTACAGGGTTCAGGCCATTGCTTAGTGACCCCAGGGGGGGGGGTTAAGTTGGGCCTTGGCCAGGGCTCAGCCACCCACCCACCCGGCCACCCATCCACCCATCCATCCAACCCTAACCCCCCCCCTGGGGGGGGGGGGGTCCATGCGCTCCACCCACAGTCACAGACAAGCAGAGCAGAACTGACCAGCAAAAGTTTGCCAGCACTAGGAATGGAACCTGGGACCTTTAAAAAATTACATTCAGCACCACTACCAACTGAATTACAATCCAATTCTCACACACACAAGCAACAACGGGTTAAGATGTTTGACATGTTATGAAAAAAAAGTGAAAAATTCAGGCCGATCTCAGAGCCCTGCACAAACCCAAAACCCCCCAAAAGCGCTCCCGCAACCCGCGGGGGGGGGGGGGTGCCTGGTGGCCCAAAATGCTGAAATTTGGGGCCAACCCACCCACCCATCCCTATACCCACCCCCCCCGGGGTATTTTGCCCACTAAGCAATAGCATGTCAGGGTTGCTAGAGTAACATGCCAAGCCATCCCGCCTGAACAGCGAGAGACGTGATCCTTTCGCTTGCATGAGAGCATATTCAGTAGGCATCGCATACTTCTCGGGTCGGTTGGGTCCTTACAACACGGAGCAAGTATCCAAAAAATTTTTTTCCGAAAAAGACATGTGTTCCCTTGTGGTGAGCAATAATACTGTCAGCTGGATGGGGGGTTTTATATACTTTACTTTACGAAATCTGAAAACGGCATGAGTCCAGATGGGGGGTGACAAAATACTTGAGAAACACAGGCCTCAGTTGGAAGGAAAATCAGGAAATCAAAATTGGTACGGTCCGGGAGCTGACTGTGCCTTGGGTAACTTTGAGTGTGCAGGGGAGGGGAGGGGGGGGGGGTAGTTCCCAGGGAATTGGGGGAATCTGGAAGACAGACCTCAGTACAGGTACAGGCACATTTTGAAGTCATGTGGACGGACCTTACAGAACACCAACGAAGCCATCGAGCAACAACTTCAGAAACTTGTTCAGTCGGAGGCTCATGACTGTAGCACACCGTTCTTCTGGCACCTTCCAGGGTGCCCTCACTCAGGGCAGGGGAAAGGGGGCATGCACCTCTCACAACCAGAACAAAGCAGGGCTGGCAGCCATGATTCAGTCGGGAGAACGAGAGGGAACAGGCAAGGGATACCCGTGCTACAGTGAAATCTTCCAGTAGAAAGGGGGGGGGAGGGGATAGGGGCCCTTCTGCCGTATTGCTCCGCTGTGTCTGTTGCTGTTGGTGTTGTAGTTCGTCCAGAGCTCATAGGGCCTCTTCGGATCCATAAAGTCAGATGGCCGCCACCACTGCCTTCACGGTCGGACTGGTGAAACGGCTTACAAACATACATACATGCACACCCTCCCCACCCATTGCTCAACCATCCGGCTCGCCCACGCCGTCAGGGAGCCCGCGGATTCGGCGCCCTCGCCTCAGTCTCTGGTTCCCCTTGTGAGTCGTACCTCAGCCAGCGAGGCAGCAGCAACAACGACAATCCTCGGCCGATGTGTCCCTGCCAACCTGTGCACATGTCTGCAAAGTGCATGGACCATAGCATTCCATGGTCTACAAATCTGCAGCAAAATGTTGTTGCGCTGTGAAGGGCTTGTCTATTCAGAGCTGTACCCCTCAGTGCTGGGTGCACTGACTGTTCACAGTGACTAGAGCACCACAGCCGGATTCAGGACCCACCCTGCCCCTGTGAACTGACACAGGCTTGTATGTGTGCACCCCGGTCCGCACGCCTATCACGAAGGCAGCAATGGCGGCATTGCCCGGAGCTTCACGCCACCACAGTAGGGCTAGGTCCACACCAAAACTCACGAGACGGGCCTGGCGGGCACAACTGACGTGAACGAACGGGGCTTGCCACTACGTCTGGCTGCGCGACCCTGTGCAACGACCGGCGGAGCCTTTGCTCCGGCCCCTATTCTATGTCCCACAATTGGTATGGCAGGGCAGTAGTGCACTGCCCTGCACAGCCGGCAATTTCACCTGCGGGGGTGCATCAGGGGCTGGCGGGCGTCCCATGCTACGGGCCAGGAAACTGGGGGGGGGGGTGCCATAAAGGCCAGGGGGGGGGGGGGGATGGGATGGGATGGGATAGGAATGTGTCCAGCACCAGTATTGACATGGCCTGAAGCGCCGGGCTCTGAGACCCTGTGGCTGACCTGTCAGGGTGTCGCAGGCTCCCCCGCGTTGGACTCGGGAGTAACAGGACACCGCTGACACTCTGCTCTTTACAGCGCACTGCGTTCCCCCACCTTGTGTTCCATCGTCGTTCACACACACGCGCCCGCACACACACACCATGTTATTTCATGGTACTGACCGGGGGCACTGTGTGCCCTACGCTTAGCAGTCAGTGGAGTATCTGCGCTCACCCGCAAGCAGTGGCAGTACTGCAGGTCCCACACTGTGCCACAGCGTCAGAGACACACGGGCAGTGGTGCAGAGTCCGAGACATGATGCACGAGGTCAGGGCCGAGCCACTAGACCGCAGGACCAGGTCGGCAGGTCTTGATACTGGTGAGGCTTGCCAGAGGACATCACACCCACCGCAGCTCCAAGTGTGTGGCACTTGTTATGGCAGTGGTACCGCTGCCCCATCCGGATCGCACCTTCCCCGGGAGAGGTATCCGCTGAAGCGAAACCCGGTGGTGGAAGCCCCCTGTCCAGGCCCATCCGACGCGGCAGGGGGGGGGGGAGGTGGTGGTGGTGTGTGTGGGGGGGGGGGGGGGAGGGGGTCACCAGGCTACGTAACTCGGGAGGAGTGTGTGCGTGCAGGCGCATGGGTCTACGCATGCCAACGCAGGTTTGAGCTTTCTGGTGGTTTGCCGCTTTGGCCGCTACTAATCTGCTGCTCGTTGAAGCCCCGAGCAGCAGCAGCAGCAGTCCCTACCGCACAATCCTGCAGCCCTGCAAGACCTGTCTTCGTGTCCTTGATCTTCACATATTTGAACTTTGGGTTGACGCAGAGCCCGAGGTTACTGACGAGCGTCCATGGGGTGGTGGTCCACGCGAGCAATGAGGTGGTGGGGTCCTCCACAAGGGGGAAGCTCACCACCACCGAAGGGTCTGAGACGTCTTGATAATTCATGTTGGCCTCGAAATTGGACAGGGTCGTGGTGCAGCCGGTGCTGTAGGGCATGACCTTCACCCCGCGGTACACCAATCCTGATCCATGGATATGGGCACATGCAGACATGCAGACGTGGGGCCAGGCGAGGGTGGGCCAGACCAGTGCTCAGACCACAAATTTGTGTTCAGGTGTTCGAGCGGTCGGGTGTGCAGCACATGGAAGTGCACGGAGCAGTGGAGCAGGGACAGCACAGGAGCACGTACATATGTGTGATGCTACCAGCGACTGGCCGCCCCCCCGTGGCTTGACATTGTTGATGTCACGTGCGCCCCCCCCCCCCGTGGTATGCACGTTGAGACATACTGCACAGCAACAGGTGTCCGCCTGAAGCGTGCAGTCTCCAGTAGGTCCATGTTACAACAGCTGCAGTGCCCTGATGTGGATCTCGGTGGCAAACTCAGCAAACAACACACATCGTTGCAGAGTAACCCACGTGAGCAAACACTGTTGTTGCCCAGAATCCGGGCTAAAACCAATTTCAGGGTTGTGGTGCTGCCTAGCCTCGTGGCAAAGGAATACCCCGAACAACTATCAAGCATTAAATGGGACACAATCATCTTGTTGCCGTGTGCAATTAATACTCTGACGCTTGACCACTGGTTCCACACCCTAGAGAGTTCTTGATCTTGGAAGAATGAACTGGCTCGGGTGCTATTCACGTGCACAAGGCAGTGTTTTTGTGTACCCTCTGCCCTGGTCGGGGGCAGGGGACGGGGTACAATTGCGGTGATTGTCCCCATTGATATGTGGTTAAGGCCTGCATATCCAGAATCCGCTCTCTCACTCACGGCGCCCTCTCACTTGGCCTCATTGTCAGACTTTACTAAGGACACATCAAGAGGTGCATTTTGCTCTAATATACACCACTTCAACAAAGTCCAAAGTCTTGAAAAAGGTCCCATTGTCCTCATGTAGACCGCTGTGCGTTAGTGGAGGCGGAGGCCAGGCTGATAGGAAGTCGGAAGAAGCCCTGCCTTTTACATCAGTTCCACCCATGTGGTACATACGAGAGCGAGGTTCAGCCAGCCACATGTAGGATGGTTGCAAGGTATGCTGTCGTTGCAACGGTGCTGCTTCTGAGCGTTCGTGCCGTTGAGGGGGGGGGGGGGGGGGTGGCACAAGGCCTCGGTATTAGGTTGTTTGCCTTTGGCGGCGCCTATTGGCCTCTCGCCACTGCTCATTCTGACCCTCTGTGGGCCCGAACGTGTTTTGGTTCTGTCAACGGAGCCCCTGGATGACTTGTCCTGTTTGCCTACTCCAGGGTCGGCTGTCCCGGAGACGGGCTATTGCCCGTGCCATTGACCAGGTGCATCCAGATGCACACTCCGAGTCCATGCTGGGTTTGACAGACTCCAGCACTCACCTGTGCGCGCTGGGGTGTGCATCTGCAGGATAATTTTCCTGACAGGGGCTTCTCACAACCACAATGATTCTTTTCCTTTTGTCCTTTCCTTCTCCTCCTTCTGCGCTCTGCACCGTTTTCAGCGAGCGCGGTCTGCCCTGTCCTGTTACCTCCCCCTGTTCGTCCCTTTCCCCATGCCCAGTTTCCTCTGGGCCCTCCCTATTCTTTCTGCCCTGGGGGGCATTGGGTGGCGGGGGAGCGTGTTGCTGTAGGGAGGGGGTAGAGGAGGGGGCGGGGGAGGGGGAGTGGGAGTGGGTGTGGGTTCGTCGCACCCTGTCCCCCCCTTCCCCTTGTGGAGGAAGATCCTGGCTCAATGGGGCTCCTTGTTGGTGTCGGTGTGCTTGGTGTTGGTGGTTTTGGCCACTTGCTTCTGCTGAGGGCGGGGGGGGGGGGGGGTATGAACCATAAAGATGGAACAGGTTTGCCGGTTGGTACTTCCGGTTTAACGCATTTGCTTGTGGTTTTGGTGGAGGCGTGCCTGGAATGGGCAGCTGCTTAATCTTGTTGCCAATCATTTCATTCCGTATTGAAAAACAAATCCCAAACGTCAGTGACTCATTCGCACCCCCCAAAGCCCACAGCCTACCGCCCGCCCTGTCCAAGCATGACCACAGCTGTGCCCAGCAAGCCCGGCACAAACAAAGCACACCCTTCTTGTGCAGTTCCTTGAACACCCACCACACGCTTTCCATGTATGACAAGTTCATCGTTTTGTAGTCGTTCTGCAGAAAGGCAGTGAAGGAAAATGGCTTCCTTGTCCCCAACAAATGCGCCCTGACACCACGGCGTCATACCAAACAACACACGCTTTGTGGGCACTGACGCCAAAGTCAAGCCGCCCGCACCTCGTCACCCCGGGCCAGTCATGCATGACTCAGGTGCCTGCCACCCACAAACGGCCATTCCGCACGGTTATGAACAGATTTCCTGGCGCCAACGCCGGATTCCGCCATCTCATGCTCCCAGACGCTCGTTCTGCCTGACTGCTCCCAAGAATCCAGCATGCCTTCTGCCCAGCAGCAAAGCCATCACCGGGCGAGCGGTGCCTATTTGGGAAGAATTCGTACCCCGAGGAGCTGCCGTGTGACCACTTGGGTCCGGCGCAATCCATTCAATGTGCAACGGGGCACGCGCCGGATCACGGGGTTCATGATGCACAATGCGAAGCTAGAAGGGGGGAAGACGGCCGACTGCTGAATGTCGTGCTGTGTGACGTCAACGGCGATGCCTGGGATGTGTTGGAGTGCCGAGGCGCTGTGATCTCACGTGCCCCAATGGCTGACGCCTCTTGCAAGTGGCACAAAGCATGGGTCGTGTTGTGGTTCGGTCAGCGCCATTCACCGAGATCCATGACAGAATGTAGCTCAGAATCCCCTGATGGCATCATTCTTTACTCTCCAAAACTGCAACGGGACGCGCCTACTCGCCTGCCCGACAGGAATACAACTTCTATCCTTTCGTTCCTGGCACACTAACCGCCCCTGGATTAGCCCTCCTCTGTCGCCCGGCAGGTCGCCCCACACTCGCGTATGCCCATTATTTGGAGTACGTTTGGGAGTACACAACGTACGGATTGTGGCACATGCGCACAGCACCTCGAAGTCAATCCACCGACCAGTTCGGCTGACCACGGTCTCCCACTCCTTCGCGAACCGCTGCACGATGCCTCGGCAGGCCTTGTTGTAGTTGGCAATCCCGTACTCAAGCACCTGGTCTTTCGTTTTGATGTCCAATTGCTGTGGTACGAATGAGGGGCGTGTGTTGGAAGGCGCCTGACGCACGCTGAGGGCACCGAAGTGCTTGGGCATACTGCTGTGCAACAAATTGCATCGGTGCAACAGCGCCTCACTAGTGCTGGGGGCTGTGCAGTGCATGGCGGCATTTGTGGGGCAAGTTTGATGGGGCCTGCGTACCATTTGCTCCTTGTGCCCTTTACATCCAGCACGGGCACCCTCTTCAATGCAAGCAGGTGGGTGGGGGTCATGGGGCTGTACACGGAGGCGAAGTGTCACGGTGAATTGGTTATCAGCATCGCCTTTGCAGTTCCGCTGATGGCCGATGGGGTTGCCCTTCGGGGCCCCGCTCTGCTCCTGTTCGACTCATGGGCAGGACCGACTGAAAGGACCGTCATCAATGCAATCATTCAAGACCAGAAACGGTCAAAAAACCATCATCTTGCGCTTCGCACTGTACGCCTCGCCAACTTCCCCACAACCCACCGCACCCGCAGGCCCTCCAAGGACAAATGGGGTGAAAAACGCATAATGACAGTGTAAAGCCTGCTTCACAGGTGTGTGCTCTTGTTTCATCACGGGTGGCAATATCGACAAATCGGTTTTGAAATGTGCGACTGCTCAGCCGTTCACATTGAAAACTGCGGAGGCAGTTTGTGCACCGGCCGATGCAGTTTTGACCATGTGTTCAGTGCAGACGGTGATTCCCTCGCTCTCGAATGGGTTGGCCCTGGGCAGAGCCAGAGGCTGCAACACACGGTCTCATGCATACCCCCATGGGGTACGTATGCTGTGGCAACATCCCCGATGCCCCCCCTCCGAGGGGGTTACCACAGGGTCCCTGAGGCCGCCCAAAAGCAGTCCGCGCTTGTGTTCACAAGAATGGCTACACACCGCACCAGCGCCCATCCCACACGGTCTCAGCAAGACTTGGGACCCGAAGAGAAATTGTCGGCTCAAAAACGAAAAAATCAAGGGGGAAATTGCGTCCTCAAGTTGGAAAAACGGGGCGGTGGGTGGTACTTGTACCGCACCATACCGTAGGGCACACCGGTTGCAGTCGCCATTATCCTGTGTTGGGGACCGCTGAAACGGGGAAGAAAAGCATCGCATTGGTCACTTGACCCCCATGGCACATGGCCGTTGGTTGCAAACGCTTCTTGGCAGGCGCAACCGAAATCTGCCCCCGGCATAACAGTACGCGGCACGGCACGGCACGGCATGGCACCAAATAGGCAATCGTCGGAGGAAGGGGGGGGGGGGGGGGGCGGGACCTTTTCGATCTCGAACTCGATCGGCAAACCGTGGCAATCCCAACCGAATCGCCGTTCGCAATGATGTCCAGTCTGGGTGGCCCAACGCGTGACCACATCTTTGATGGTCCCGGCCAGAATGTGTCCGTAATGGGGCATACCCGTTGCGAATGGGGGTCCATCTGGCGGAACAGGCAGATGTAGAGGGAACCGTGCCAATGAAGAGCAACGACGCAAAATTGGACTTTCATTTTCCAGTTTCCACTTTGTTGTACGCCCTCAGTCCCTCAAGATAGAATGGCACTACAATCAGGGTGGGGCAGCCAGGGTCCAGTGACAAATCAAAAGCACCCGGCCCACATACGCTGCAGCACCCGGCCCACATGCACCTGCAGGACTCCGGCCAAAACACACCGCCGGACCCCAGCCCATATCCGCGGCTGCCGACATGCTGGAACTCAAAATATCGCAGTGAGATGATCTGCCACGTCAATTTTCGTTGGTTCCGTTGAGTTCGTGGGTTCTACACTGGGTTGCCTCACAACGTCGTTCACATCCGTCGCACTGCGTTGGACCATGACATCAAAGGAGGTGGTGGCACAAACCATAAAAAGAGTACGGCGTCCTTCCTTCACTCTTCTTTAGAGAGGTCTTGAAGCAGTCGTTCTCTTTCCAATACTGGAGCACCTTTTCTTCTTCCTCGGGGAAAGAAACGTTGTCTGGAATATTCAGCGACGCCTGCGCGAGAAAGAAAATCCAATGTCAATGCAGGAGTAGATGTTGAGCCTTTTCAATGTTCAGCGAATTGTGCAAAACTGCGTTTACTTTGCCCATGAGGTCTGTCAACCCAGCCCAGCCCTGCCCTGCCCAGCCCTGCCCTGCCCAGCCCTGCCCTGCCCTGCCCAGCCCTGCCCAGCCCTGCCCAGCCCTGCCCTGCCCAGCCCTGCCCTGCCCTGCCCTGCCCTGCCCAGCCCTGCCCTGCCCTGCCCTGCCCTGCCCTGCCCTGCCCTGCCCTGCCCCTGCTCTGCGTTCATCTTCCATTGGGTTAAATGAGTGCTTGCTTGTCGGAAGAGAACACAAACCTATTACCTTCAGAAGACGCTCAACTGGAAAGCCCCGGGACACCCCTTGGCCCAATTCAGGAGCAAAGCAAGTGGGAAATTGCTCCAAGCAGGAGGGTTGAGAGAGCCCCTTGGCGTCCAGAAAAAAAGCGTTTCTTGCATACGTGGCAAAACTCTGATGGGCGTCGAAAACGCTGGATGGTGGGTTAAATCTATCAAGACGACTGGTCGCAACACAGGTCGCAACACATGCATCCCTTTTGCATCCCACCAACACCAACACCAACGCCACATGCACGCGGTTGAGCACCCAGAACAAACCAAGTTGAACCCCAAATCCACCCAGAACAAACCAATCACGGGCGAGGGAGGGAGGGGGAGGGGGCATTGTTCCCAACGACACAATGAAAACGACTTTCGTGTTGTGAGGAGAGACCGTTGCCCTCACTGGTGTGCCAAGGAGTGACCCCGAATGGGATTTTGAAAAGAGCAAACTGCTTCATATTGTCTCCTCCTTCACAGCCATGGGGGCAACGTCTGTCATCACAAATGATTTTCAAATATATGACACAGCAAACTCCACCGTCGCTCGTATGCAAGAGAGGGCCCAGAGTGATGCACAGTCAATGTTCCGTAACCACCAAATGGCGTGCGGTCGAGGCTTGTCCACATCCGTGGAGGTTTGTGGGGACCAAAAACAGTCAATGAGTGCAGGCATCGTGAATTTGAGCGCAAGGGCTACATTGTTCAGAGTGCAACAAAACACCTCCAGCCGGGGTACCGCTTTCTTCTCGTCGACGTCCATTGGCTTGTTCTCACCTATTGGGCGCAAAAGCAAACATGACACGAAGTGGCGTGGTACCCCATAGACCCGCTGGAAGGTCCGGCTTCCCAGGAACCACACACACGCCAGCCGCAGCCCCTAGGGGCCCACCTGCCGGCCATCTTGCAGCTCCATAGGCACCACCTGTATGCCAGTGTGTGCATGCAGGATCCAGTTGCCGATGAATCACCTGCATGACGGCTCACATCTCCTGAGGAACTACCTGAATGGGTGTGGATCTGGAAATTGCGGGGGACACGGAGCTAATTACTCCCGCCCCCCTCACCCTTGCGCAGCACGGCCGAAATCAGGGAGAACGACGGTCAGAGTGAGCTCCCGTGCGTGGACAAGGCCAGTGCTCATATGTGACCCGGCAAGCGATGGTGTGATGGGACCTCAAACTTCTTTGGAAGTTTGAGGTCCCATCACAGAGCAATCGCTGAAACCCACATCAGAACAACGGGAGGTGGGCGGCTGTCTGAGGCAGAACGCTGTTTTAAGCAGGACCAACTCTTCACAAGCATGACACGGCCCCTCTTTCACACTACAACCGCCTCACACACATTTCATGTTGCATTCTTGACCAAAAAAATTCTGGCGGAAACACAACGATCAGACAGGCTCGCCGGGCGTAATCCAAGGCGTCACACGTGTGCACCACAGCAGTCCCGAGTGGCACGAGCGACAACAGAGCACAAACCTGTTGTCATTGTCGCCATCCTTGGAACACCACGAACAACACGCCTAAAGACCTTGGCACAAAAAATGTTTGTCCCTGTCGAAGAAGAGCAGAGAAGCAAAGGCTATTGATAAACGCAGGGCGGCGCGGTCATTCTGAATCAGTCACTGGTCACTGTGGGAGGCTTTCAGCGGTTGTCTTTCTGTGCAATCTCTTTGCTAGGACTGGGACGCCCATCGGATGAGTTATGTTTTTGGTGAGATTTGCTCCTCCACTGCATCCTGACTTGGCCAGAACTTTGAACAAATGCTTTGACTTCGCAGCGGACCCAGGTTGACTTTTCACAGCCTCTCACAGGCCGCCTGTGATAAATGCAGATTGATCGGCGGATTTGGCCAGAAGCCAGAACATGTGGTGACTTTCTGTGGAGGCTTCCAGGGTTTGCCTGTTGTAAGTCATGGGAATTGTCAGGCCTAAAACCACCAGTTTGAGATGAATCTGAGGGAGGCAATACCCACGTGGCTCTCCTGGCGTTGAGAAACCCACATGCGCCACAAAAAGCACAGGGCCTGTGAATAGAAGCAACCTCGAGGGAAGCCACGCATAGCGCAGCATGTGGCCTTTGCACTTCGACCGTACCGTCCTCTTGAGGCGATGCGCTCTTGAGGGCGAGGATGTGGAGACAGCCAAAAATCCGGAATGGGGAATCGCTGATTCTGCGCATCGGCTTTGTAGCACACGAGAGTTGTGGTGGCTTGCAGTTTCGAGTAGCCCCCCACCCATGCCCCCCTATTGAATGTCCCCGGACTTTCTTCGCCGATCTGGAAAGACGTCTCATCACACGCGCGACCGCCAGAAAATGCGTCAATCATAAACGAGTTCAACTCAATGTCCGAAATAAATGATGGAAAAGTGCGGAAGTACGGTGCACCTTCAGCATCCCCCTTCTTCAAAATACACCATCTGTGCCCAAATATGCCGGATATTTCCAGGAATATGTCATTTTCAGGAAAAATAGGGGCCAACAACGGAATCTTGGAGGATTCTAACATACGTCACTCAGCAAAAACTAATGGCCCTGAAATCGACCAATACCCTGAAAATTCGAGTCCTGGATCCTTAGGTATTGAAGAGAATCGGCAAAATTATGATGGATTTTTTTTTGCGGATGAAATCGTCCGGCACTTTTGGATCTCATGCCATCCTACTACCCGACTACATCACTACTTGTCCCGACCACCGCCAGTGTTCTCATGAAGCAACCAGCAGGGTATTGAGTAATTGCTCGCCAACAAACGAAGAAGATGGTATATCCACCAGCATTTGACAGTGTCAACCGGCTTTCTTGCCAGCACCTTTTGTAGAAGGGCTCCCACAGGTGGTTCAACAACAAATGCGACGCCACATATAAGCGACGTTTACTCAAAACTGAGGCTTACTACAACAGCACACCATGCTCGATGCCACGGTGAAACAAATCGACAGCCCAAAGAAAACCCGTGTTTTGAAGTGAAAAAAAAAATCTACTACTACACTCAGCACACCCCTGTTCGAGCGATCAACGCTTTCGGCCCTTTCCCCCCTCGCCCCAAATCCCAAACACTGCCTTATCCTTCATCATCTCATCATCATCCTGCCGTACTGCCTCCCATCTCTTTGCACCTGCAATGCATTGAGGCGATGCGCTGCCGGTCCCTTGCGTCGGGACCATCCAGGAATGCCCTACAACAAGTTCTGCAGTGCATTAGGTCGGGTGAACTCGACCTACCGTAGCCAGAAATCAGGCTTCCCAGCTCCCGAGCAGGGCCCTTCGTGCCTCATGAAGGCCCCTTCCATGTCATGCAGGGCCTTTCCCACGTCCCATGCAAACCTCTCCTTCGAAACCTCCTCAAGGAGTCCCATCCATGTACCATTCGATGCACCACGCTACTTTGACCTTTTCAGCCACTGCAAGTGCAAGAGGCACGTCATCCAGGGGTGTTCTTTGCGAGTCTAGCCTTTGGAACAAATGGTCTACAGACCATAAACCTGCCTGCCGGGAGAATAGTTCCAAAAACTTTAATTGATGGGCGCAATGTAAGTGCATCTCAGTGGCGTATGCGTCTCTGTGGTGGTGGGCGCCCAAGCAGCCTGTCTTTGCATGACATGCCAACAGTGCCCGGTACTACGGATAATTCACTGAAGGTTGGATGCCCTGATATTCATATGCAATACAACACAGGGCATAATGAATGTCCATGCCATGCCTCCAATCCTTCCCCCAAACAGCACGCAACAAACTAGAACATGTCGCAGAATTAATCACCGATCTGCGCTTGCCATTACCCTTCTGTTATCGTCACAAATTGACGCGCAGACAACCGAAATCGCCTCCACATTTCACAATCATTGTGGAACACAGAAGATCTCTGGCATTTTGGGTCTGATTGTACGTGCACATAATATGTGTTGACCAAAGGGTTCAAGTGCGCAATGAGGCATGTTCAGGTGGGCTTAGGAGCTGCAATGAATGACTTGTGCCCTGTCAGGCTTTTGGATTCTCTTATTGAACCTTCGTCCACCGCAAGTACTGGGCTGGCAAAAAGTGGCGAAGCCTTGGCATTGTGGCAAAGACATGCGCCTCTCAAATAATTGGGAGACGCATCTTGCTGCAGTGTGCAATCCAGGACTTTCACGTGGACGCTAATTCAACACCATCAGACCCTCCAGTCCCTGGTCAGTACTGCGATTTGTGCACTGATTTCCAGCAATACCGGTGCTTCGTGCTTTCGGTGCTGCCTCGCTCTGCAAATGCCTTGCCCAGGAGGTACACTGAGCAACAACGAGCCACAGCAAGGTACTCACTGGAGACTTGGGTCTCCATACCATTAAATGTACGCGAGTTGGGCAGATCGGACCAAGCAATAACCCAGATGGTTCCCGCCCATACCCCTAGCCCCCTCCACACCATTTGGAGTCTTGCTGTGAAATGCTGAGAGCATGAGACAGCGTTGGTAAGGGCACCGGTTCAATTCTGGTTTGGACGTTTGGACTGAAACCTACCGCAGGACGCCAAAGACGGCCCAACAGAGGACAGAGGACGGCTTCAGGGCCACACGAGGGATACCCCGGATGGGATGATGCAATGGACATCTCAATAGGGGAGAAAGGGTCAGAAAGCGGACGGTTCTTCTGGGGCTCGGTCTTGGGGCAAGGGTCCAAAATCAAGCCCCAACTGAAGGCGAGGCTTGGGCTTTGACACCGGCCAGGGCCAAAAGCAGGTCAAGAAGGGCTAAGCACAGGGCAAGGGCAAGGGCTAGAACTGGAGCTTGGGCAATGGCGAATACAACGCCTATGGTCAGGGAAGGGGAAGGATCTGAACTACAGGTCCAGCTCAGGCAGGGGGCCATGTCAGAATAAGACCGAGACACCATGCGGCACGGAAACCGGTCGCGGTAGGAATCAGCCTTGTATAATGGACCATTCGGTTCTATTCACACCCCAGAAGGAACAACGTGCATTCAATGCATGGCTCAGTTGGAGCGAGCTCCGTCTGATCACGTCTGCCGTGGCGAACTCTAGTGGCGGGCCTGGCAAAGACTGAAGCCGTGGATCAACATCGTTGTCAATCAGCAGCGAAGTTGTGAAAGCCTTTAAGCAAATGGCTACCCCGTGTGTGCCAAGGCTTGCGCCGTGTGTACCACGAAGGCGATCATACCACAGATGCAGATCGCGTGCCCCTTACGGCGACCGAAGGAGGGGAGGCTCTCGCCGCTGCCCCACCGCCGAGAGCCAGCGGCATGCGATGCACAGAACCCGAATGCCGGCGACATACAGTCTCGTGTTTCAATGGGCACTCTATTCGCTGGCGTACCAGTCGGTCCTTGAGTTTTGTCCCCTTCGAGTCAGATGCTGAGGTGTCGCATGCAACCGGCATTGGAACTCCCCAAGGGACTGGCCTGGGGGGCCTTGGGGCATGCGGAAATGGAGCTGCCCGCAGGTGCCACAAGAACCTCGGAACCCACCAACCGAGGAGGAGAATACTGAGAGGAGAGCCACAATGCGAGAGGTGACGAGGCCGATCCCAGGGGGCGGCTGTCCAGCGGCAAAGACAATGCCAACTCTGCCGGCCTGGGCCTTTTGTACTGGTGCCTAGGCCTTGAGTGCCAGCATTTCCGGAAAGGTCTGTGCCATCCACTTCAGGAATTGAAAAGCAGACAATTCCTGAACAATGAGGTCCACGTGGGTGTGAATCACAAAGTCCCCAGGCTGATACAACTCCTCGGGCTTCCATGTGGCCAGAGTCTTCCGCTCCTGATAAAAGAAAGTGAAGCCCCGCGGCCACGCATTCAGTGACCAGAAGAAGACATGGAAGGCTGAACGCTTTTTGTATGGGTACCCCATTTTGGTCATGGTCTGAGAGTAGCATTGCATGGACCGCTCCCAGTCCGAAGAGGGAGAGGTCTTGCAGATGGGGACATTAGACTTGCTCTGCTGCTGGTAATACGGCAGCAGCACATCCCACAGGGCGACCTACAGAATGAATTGCACCAAAGAGACCAGGGGTGTGCAGGAACCTGCAACACATGATGCATTCCGTTTGGATGGGTTTTTTTGGGGGGGGGGCAAAAAGGCGACATCAAAATGTGGGTTTGGTGGGCAGGATAGGCTGTTGGTGGCAAGCGAGAGTACTGACCACCAGCCAGAAGTAGGACATCCCTCAGAAGCAGATATCGCTGACTGTTGTAGAGTCGGGGTTTGAACAGAGTTGTACTGCAGAGTGCAGTCGAATGCGGTTGTGCAGTCGAGTGCAGGGTTACGTCGTAGAGTGTAGGGGTGCGCAATTGTCCAGTAGAGTCTGTTGTGGTGGAGTGTAAGGCGTCTTGGAGTCTATGGAATGAAGAGGCATCAAAATGGCTACAGAACCCCTGCCCAGCCCCTTGTTTGCCCATTCTTTGTGCCCCTATGTCACAACACTCACACAAAGCAGAACCATGTGCGGAGGGGCACAGTCCTGTTCATTCATCTGTTCATTCATTCACGTGGCACTGTGTTCCTGTGGATGATGAAAGGAAGATTAGGAGCTTTAATGTAGATAGAGCATGCAAAGCCGATGCATAGTCCAACTTATGGAGGCATAACACACAACAAAACGTCCCATCAGGTTAAAAATCCGGCTCAAAAGACAATCACTCAATCCACACCTCCCAAAAGGCGCAAACCTTTGTTGAATGCAACGCGAAGAAACTTTTTTCCAATCACAGACTCAGATGAGTGATAAACCAAAATTGAATGACTAACTTATCAAACCTATATTCTTTTGTCCGTGAGCTGAAAAATTTTAGTTTTACAAAAGCTGAGATTACTTAGGGGCCCCTTCACTTTTCACACATCCCTGCACTCGAGTGCACAAACCCGCACTCTGCAGGATAATTTCACTTGACTGCGCTACCGAGACAATCAAAGATGGCGGTTGGCGACACTCTCTGTTGTCCGCCTTGTTCTGTGCAGGTCGAGCAGAAAGAGGTGCCCAAACCTGATCGTTCCAGCGGAACATGCAGCGAGTGTACTGGAACGCAAACTTGGGCAGCAGAGAGTCGCACGTGCTATGACTGCCACGGGTGTCTCCAGCCGCCCACCATTGGTCAAGCAGCCAATACGACCATGGCACGTTCCGGATGAAGAAACCGCCCGCGTTGAAACCGTAGTGACCATCGGTGAAAGCAATGTATGTGTCGTTGGGGAAACGATGTATGAAGTCCTCCAAAAGTATGGACACGTTGGCGATGGCGATGTCTGAATCCAAATAGAAGATCCATTCGTACTTCGGCAGATACATTCGGATGGAGGGCACTCTGATGGAGAGGGATCGGACGCTCCGGTGGCGGCGAAAAGGCATTTTTGTGGACCACCAGGGCGCCAACGGCCGTTATTTACCCACGAGCTGCCGTCAATTACTTGCCGCCAACGTCGGTTCAAGGCCACTCATTTGCTCTTCCCCACACAGCATGGGCCTATTCCCCATCAAACCCCAGGCAACGGTTGCGGCGTGACAGTACCCACGGGGGCGGGGGGGGGGGGGGGCTACAGCAGAAGGGCATCTTTTGGGGGGCCAGACCAAACAATTCAGGGCAGGCAGTTGCAGTGTCTGGGCTGGTATCGGCCTGCTGATCCTTTGGCAGTGCCTCTCCTTCGTTGTCAAATCACACTTGCCGCTTCTGCCTGACACTCCTGTGCCGCGTTTACTGTACCGGCTTCCTTGCCAGCCATCACCAGCACTCTGGCCCCAATCTCTTCATGATTGCTGCTGCCCACCATCCCCCCTGAACCCCCCCTCCTCTGCCCCGTTTTCACCCACAACCCAACACGTGGGCAACCAATGCACCCATCCACAAGGGGATTCCCTCCTCAAAAGGTGAACCCATACGTACACCCAGAAATACCAACCGGCATCCTCTTTGAGCCTTTATATACCTTCCTCAATGCCTTGGGCCAGAAGGGCAAGAGAGAACGGTTGAAAAGCTGGTGCTTGTGTTTGCTGGCCAAAATGGGTCAAAACCGGCTCAAAATGTGCTCAATTCACATGCTTGAGCATCCCAAGCGGTCGAGAATCAATTTTGGGAAGGTGCATTTTCGACCCAATTTTGGCTGCGAAATGGCCTACTTCCAAGGCATTTGGCACCTTTGGCAGGCCATAGCGAGCCCAAATAGCCTCAAACTAGACTCAACAACAAGTTTTGGCATCCTAAATGGTCTAGGATCATTTTTGGGAAAATGCGGTGTTGACCCATTTTGGACTCATTTTTGGTCTCAAAACAGCCCATTGTCAAGGCATTTTGGCAATTTTGGAGTGCCAAAATGGGTCACCATAGGCTCAAAACAGGCTAAACCACTTGTTTTGGAATCCTACATTTTCACAATCATTTGAAAAAAGTCATTTTTTCCAAGTGGGTTGTTGCTGACTCTTGGTGGCTTGCGGTTGATTCCTAGTGGGTTGCTGTTGATTCTTGGTGGCTTGCTGATGATTCCTAGTGGCACAATGTCCGGGTGGCACAACATTTAATGCAGCGGCACACGACATCCATGCACCACCACAACGCCCCCCTAGCACCACTAAGCCCAATGTTTGCGGACTAACTGCCTTGATGTTCAACTTCTCCATTTGCTTCACCACCTGCCCCTAGGAAATGTATTCTCTGGGTGTGTTGTATAGGTAGGAGAGTCGCACAAAAAAGAACATTGTTGTGAGGATGAAAATCTGAAATATCTTTCGAATCAAGGGGCCACACAACAAGAACAAACAACAACCAGCAACACAAGAAAGGACGTCCAAAATTCCCCATCATTTCCCCATAAATCCCCAGAATTCCACCAATATGACGGGGTTGCCAGCACCATATAGACAAGCCCACTATCGCCTTTAGGAATTATGGGAAATTTCCCCGCCACCGCCAAACGAACTTTCCCCGCCAGCGCCGACAAGAATTTGGTGGGCGCGCACCCCTGTCTCTCAAGTGTTGAACAAGCGCGGCCTTGCATGCCAGGGTGCAATGATATTACGTCTTGACGTCCTAAATTAACTGAATTAATATCATTACACACGAGGGATCTTATTATGCGTAACATTATTACCCAGCTGGGTTTACCCTGTCGAGGTTTTACACCACCTTTTAGGGTCCAAGGCTCAGCAACACGTTTTAGCAGCAACAGCAGCAGCAAGCAGCAGCAGCAGCAGCAGCAGCAAGCAGCAGGCGGTCCAAAAGTCCTTGCGACCACACCAGGGCTCAAAACCGGCATCCAAGTAGCTCAAAACGACCGGGGAGCAAACGCGCATCATCATAACCA
This sequence comes from Eutreptiella sp. 'Long Island Sound 2002', assembly GCA_964036045.1. Lineage (NCBI taxonomy): Eukaryota > Euglenozoa > Euglenophyceae > Eutreptiales > Eutreptiaceae > Eutreptiella > Eutreptiella sp. 'Long Island Sound 2002'. The sequence goes on along the minus strand of OZ038378.1, from coordinate 16,206,603 downwards.
AGTGTCGTTGCATTTCGAGCCGTCTAGCCCACGCTACGGCATATTTCGTGTCCAGAAATGGCCGTTTTTGGGCTGTTTCCAGGACAATCGTCCTGAAAGTTCAGGACGATCGCCGGTGTGTCAAGCGGGCGTTTGCAATGAGGGCCGTTGTTCTTCTATGGCAATTGGGCTATCAAATGATGGCAAATGGGTGTTCAATATGGCATGTACCATGCCGTGGTGCCACATAGTGGTCCATTTTCAAGTGAAAATGAGCCGTTTTTGAGCCGTGTTTCACAACGATCGTCCTGACCGTGGAGGCACATCTCTAAGGCAAGCGGTCTTTCTTCAAGGTGATTTCCAATGAGTTACTCAAGACTAGGACCCAGCTCGGTCCTAGTTCGAGTCTTGATTATGCGTGGAGGATTGGAGTGCACGTGAGTGCTACACATAATAATATTATGCACAATAAAGCTATGCATCGGGCGGTGTATTATGCATCTTAAACCCCATCTTTGATGGAATGTTGCGGTGTGTGGCCCGCGTGTGTGGCCCCCACCCAGCACCTAGGGCCCATGAGTTGTTTTCCAACGCGTCCCCAGCATGCCCCTACAAAATGGCGTTGCCTTCGTTGAAAGTCATTCCTTCATAAATGTATTGTACTGAAATGTTTTGTGTGTTGAGATGTCACTTTGCAGAATTTGGCCATGCACCAAGGCTCTGCCTTAAGGGACTCGATTTGGCCTGGCAACTCTCTGACTTGAGGCTGGAGGTTGACTAGTGGTTGACGCCTAACCGTTGGAGAGAGACAATCCGCGCCGTGTGTGCACCGCATGCTTTTTTTTACGGCGGGTTTACCCGGAATGGGTTGGCTTTTACCCCCTCTCAAGATGCCCCCTAAGGAGAGCAAATCCTTGGGTACAAGACCTGTGTAAACATCCCTCCTTCACAAAGATGGCACAAGCAAAAGGGCAACTCAATAAATTAATCTGTCCATCCCCAATCCGTCCACGTGTGTGGGTGCCAAAAGAAATGGAACAATAATTTTGCTAGCAACCTACTCTGCCTATGACAGCAATTCATCCCCACATGTGTGGGTGCTGAAACAATCACTGCAATAATAGAGATAAGAAGTAGTGCGCTCAAACACATGCCTCCAAGCGGTGTCCCCAACACGGGGAGGAAGAATTCGAAATGGTTGCATAAACCCTCGACGAGAGGTCTACGAAGCAGCAACTATGGGTGATTGGTTGGGCCAGACCGCCTATTCTCCGCAAGTGTTAAATGCTCCCTCAAAGAGTAACCGCCTCGCACTTAATGGTAAATTGACGATATCTCAAGGGTTTCCGGAACAAAATGGCACTTTTCAACTGCATGCTGCTTTGCACATGAAGGTTTCATTTGGTTCTTCGGGCCCACCAAAAGGCGGGTGTGCCAATTTGCTGTACCACATGTAACGGGACACGAGAAAATCCTGCTATGCACGCACTTCTGCCCTGCCCTAGGGGGATTCCTTGCACTGCACGCGCACTGTGCTAAGGGCACCCCATGAGGCCTGCGCTTGAAGGGAGAGGGGCACGCCCTACTTTGGCATGACAACTCATTCTGCCCTGCTTCGGCATTACAATTCATTCTGCCCTGCTTCGGCGTGACAATCCATTCGGCCCCAACTGTTTTTGCCCAGCCCCAATGGCCCACTGACCGTTTATGACCGCCACACCTTGGCCCGTGGCTGCTTTCCTAACCACCAATAGCCACTCAAGTGCATCCCTGCTCTCGCCCTTGCATTGTGCCTTGAATCACCGGCACTTTCAATTGTCGGACCAGAATCAAGTGTGGATTGGCACAAGGGGGGGTGTGAGACCTAATTGGATTGAATGAGATTGATAGAAAAGCAGACAAACAGTGCTGCAAAAATTGCAAACTTGAGGTAATGCACTCCACAGTCAGGCATAAGTGCATCTTTATTCTCTATGCTTGACGTGGTTAAACCTCTTGACACACCTGTGTCTGAAACAGAAAGACAGAATATCATGTCCCACTAAATGTAGTCAGACAGTCACTTACAGTCAGGCTATCAATTAGACTATATGATACAGTAGACGTAATACAGTGCAAATACAATGTGTGTGTCTAGGAACAGGGGACGAGAGACAGAGAGAAAAGAGGCAAAATAAAAAACTCAAGCATGAAGAAGCTCAAGCATTCGGAACAGATGGCAAAATCATCATTGAGAACCGGGTGTGGGTAGGTAGAGTAAGTCCTGGGAAACCTTTTCTTGTGAAGCACGGGGGGTCCCTGCAGCGTGATACACACGATAGCTACTGGCACTGGTGTAAGGAGCAGGCTTTTTCCTCTGTTGCGTGCGCATGCGCGCCTTGCTACATCTTTCTTTCTCATGGGAAGCTTCTTCTGCACTTTTGATAGAGGTGTGTGCGTGCTGCGTTTCTGCGTGGACGTTTAGGCAAAGGGCTGTCATCAGTCGATTGCGACTACGCTGTATCTATCCTTCGTCTTTGGAATGAGGAGGAGGATGCTTGACCATTCACTGAGTTGGGCTTGGCTGGAGTGATCAACATATCTGTGCTTTCTTGGCTTTAGGATCGTTGTTGTGAGCGTGAGGGTGTACGAACACTGCTGATCAAGTGTGCACTAATGTTTGCAAATACTGCCGTAAGGTCCCTGGGCTTAGCTGGAGAAATGTCAGAATTTTGTGACTGAGCCGAAGCCTCTAGAGTGAGGTTATCGATCAAGATCCCCAGCATATCCACACTTTGTTGCGACGGGGCAGGGTCAGCGACCTGGGCCTCCAGCCTCTCTCGATTGCTAAAATTGAAGACAGGGTGTTGCTGGAAATTGGCGGGTACACCAAACCGTCCCTGTGCAAGGGCGGGTATGGTGTTTTACTGGTGGGGGCGAAAGGTTTTGCGTGTGCTGGCAAAACACATCTCATGAGTATAGGTCGCAGCTTGGAAAAGTCTGAGATACCGTACCTCCATTGACTCACTCCTTGGAATAAGTCTGCTGTGTTTAAATTCTTGTTGAGGCGTGCCTAAAGCAGTGGCTTGAGGCATAGCGACTACATCACAGGAGGGTTGTGGGTCGTCATGGGGACGTCCTGTTTTATCATTCACATTTAAACTGTCAACGATATAGATTGTCCCTTGCTTGACTTTGTGAGTGAGGAACCCGGATATGCTGTGCATGAGAAAACGGGTACTGCTATGAAATTCAGACCAACACTCCTGTCTATCTTTGAGAATGGCTTGCCGTTGGTAGCAATGAGAATATTCGTCTCAATTGGATTGTTTTCATCCCATTTGTGTACCCGCAGACTATCCTAATCACTCAACACTTTCGGTAACACATCAACAGGCTGAATATCTTTTTGCCGCAACTTTTGAATGAGCTACAGACCACAACCGAAAATGGCTTCAGCTTCATCGTGGGCCATAGCTGCAGCAATTTGCTTCATGTTGTCCAAAGAAAGGGGGTTACCACCACTGTGTTTCAAGATGTGGTTGACTGCCGTCAAACCATTGATGAGAACGCTTTCAAACTGGCACAGGGGGGGGGGGGGGGCTTGACCATTCCTTGGTTTGCACTTGGATCTGGTGCCGGAATGTTAGGAACTTGAGCGAGGCATGGGGTGGCAACAAACGCAAAACACCTTGCAACAGCACATGTCGTGCCTGAGTTCAGCCTTGTCTCAACATGGGGCACTAAACGCTTGAGTTGCCTTGTATGTGCATTTTCTCATTTTCTCTGTAGGTTTCCATTGTTATGGTTTGCGTGTGAGACCTAAACATGCCATTTGGGCTCTGTTATGATCACTCTGCCCCATGCCTTGCACACTTTCCCTTAACTGTGCTGCAGAATGAGTGTGGCAAAACAGGTCTGCCGCTTTGTTCTTTGTTCAATTTGTTTTGATGTGGGTTTCAGCAAATGTTGCTACACCATGGGCCAAGCACAAACAGTGGGGAGGGGATATGTGTGAGTCACTTTGTAATACGCGGTACATATTCTACAGCACTGCCTACTGCAACACAAACCCCCCCTCACCTTCCGCAGGCACACAGAAACACATGACAGGGAAAACGAGTCGTTCGCTACCGCACATTTTTTTCATCGTACTCGAGATGACCTCTCGGAATCAACGTTCAGAGCTGTCCAGTGCTATGATGACCCCACAATGTCTGTGGTAGCGGATCTGACACTCAGTGAGGATTTGCTAAGTCTGAAACCAGGCTATGCAGTGGGAAACTGCCACGCCCGTAGGCTTCCCAGTGTGCAAGAGGCACAATGACTGCAGGCTGAAAAAGACGGCGGTGTGAAGACTGGAGGCTGAGATGAATCAGCGGGTTGCATGGTATACAATATCAGCACCGGGGAGGGGGTCGGACGACATTCCGGCTTAGCTTGTCACCGTTCACTATGGGGCTGACAACGAAATCCAGTTTGAGTGGGGACGGCTACCCACATCGTGGACAATCTGACAAATGACTTGTTAGGCACAACAGTCGGGCGGCAGGGCAAACCAGAGACTGGCGTACAAGGGTGTGCGGGCAAACATACCGGTTCCATGTCGCATGCCGGGTGTGATTCGCAGCGTAGGAGTTCTGGTCCAACAGGAACGGGTAGGAATGCAGGCGCGCATACTGCTCCTTGGTGTAGTGCCCCATCCGGGTGGCCCAGTTTGCTGTGCCCTCATGCGGCGTCAGGATGGCCACATTGGCGGGGTTGCGCCGAGGCGGAAAAAACGGGGCGGTGGAGTTGATGGCTCGGCGGTGGAGCAGCTGCAGTCGTTGCTCTTCAAAATACGACTGTTGGTACGTGGTCATGTACTTGCGCAGCATCGAGCTCGAGAGCTCGAATTGTTTGTCAACCAGCGGACCAGCATTGGCTGGCAATGTGGCTGCGGGTGCTCTTACCTATGATAACGCAGCGTGCAATACCGCCACTAACCCTCCACAACCCCTTGCAGGCGGTGCTACTCCTGCAAATGCACACCCCACCTGTTCCCATTCCCCTGCCACGCCCTGCATCTCAATGTCCAATCATGGCTGTGACTGCGGCTGCAGCTGCCATCATGGCCGCCGGAGACTGGCCGTCCGGCGGCTGGGGAAATGGGCACTACTCTCTTGTGCACCTGACCTCTCTCCACCCGCATCTACGTCCAGCCAAATGCAGCATCTGCCCCAACCATGACCTCTTGGGTATGACGAGCCACAAACACCCTCCCTCCAGCCCAGCAGACACATGCTGCAGGTGGATAAGCAGCGCTGCTTGAACTTGCTGACCTTTCGTCCTCACGCCCACTACACAACATGTGGCAATGGAGGTCCCCGTCTGCTTCCCAACGGCATACTCCTCTTTGTGGCCGGCAGGCTTCTTTCAGGGCCTTTGGGCTGCGTCTGAGATGCGGCTGCGCCGGCCAGTGCAGCCACAGCCACAACTGCAGCGGCAGAAGGGTTATACTGCCAGCCCTCATTTTGCAAACTCTGCAGCCCCTGACACCAACACGGACCAAGGCCGGAGCAAGAAGATGCACATCAACCGCGTTCACACACACATACATGCCTCTAGAGACATGCAACCCACATCTTCCTATGCTCCCGCTGCACACCCAGCCCACTGCCCCAGCTTGTTCTTGTCCCGTAATCACCAAAGCACCTGTAACCCACTCTGTCAAACCGCGGAACAGCAAAAAGTTTCAAATGGACGGCACTCTGCAATAGCCCATGGCCAGCCTACGGCGGCACTGGATGAGGCCACGTGCACAGGGGGGCGGGGGCATGTGGTCATTCGCAGAAGCTGATTTCGGGTTCTGGGTCCCGGGTGGCTTGGAGAACCATGGCCAACAGGGGTCAGGAATGCCCAGTGGCGCAGTGGCGGACGCCTGTTGGAACGTGAAAACATGTGGTCACAGCTTGTCAATACTTTTGTGTACTGACACAAGCAATGCTCGGAAAGCCCATCACGTTGTCCACAGGGATCAAGGTGGTAAAACTGAGTGCTCATCGCGCAGGTGAGCACGGCCCACCATAGGGCCTGCATGTTGCAGCAATGACAGTGGCCATGCTGCGGTAGCGGGTCAGGATTGTGCTGCAGGGCTTGGGGTCATGAGCCCAGGCAGCAAATTGACTGCACACTGAAGCGGAGGAGGATAGGAGGGTACGAACGGGCATTGGTAGGGAGGCAGAGGTCTCCGTTCTCGAGGCACTGCAAACCTTTTCAACAGATCTCACCCCGTCCACATTGCTGCTGATGGCGACATGCACGGCATCCTCACGTATGGCAGCGGGACAGGGCTGTGCGCCTTGTGATCGGGGCGACTCATCGGGGACCGGCTGACGGCAGAGCACGGACTTCGTGTAAAACAGGAGAGCACATCCGGAAATGGAGAGGACGAGAGTGACGAGGAGCAGCCGGAGACCACAAACAAAGAGCCTCATCAACCCATGAACCGCGTGTATGACCGTTGGGAAGCATTTCACATGCTGCTGCACAAGGGTATGCAAGCGGCCCTGCAGAAGAGAATCGCAGGCGATACAACGGGCAATGAGGGCTACAAACCCACAGGAAATCTGATGGATTTAAAAGCCTCCTCCAGATCTTACCTCGGGCAGTTGACGATCCACAGCGGTACACCAGGATACTGGGGCACCACTCCTTTTCATTTGTGTGCACTCACGAGAATCGACACCTAACCCTAACCCTAACCCTCGCCCTAACCCTAGCCCTGGCTCTTACCCTAGGCTAGGGTCAAAGTGAGTGTTGGGGTCCAAAATGGAGAGCAATGATGTGGCAAAAGCAGCCATGAACGAAATTGGGGGGATCTTGTTCAGCCCAATCAACATGGCTGGCATGGCCAAACCAGGTTGCTGCAAAGGTTAGGCTTAGGTTTATGGTGATGGTATGGTTAGAGGGAGGGCAAGGGGAGGTAAGCGGAGCCTGTGCCCCCCCCCCCCCGAACACCCCAAATTGCCCCACCTGACCCCCCCCCCCCCCCCAACCGACCCTCCCGGAGCCCCCCCCCCCCCCCCCCCGCCCCTCCTAGACCCCCCCCCAATCGCCCCTCCCTGAACCCCCCCTCCAATGCCCCCCCCCCAAGGGGCCTCCGGCCAACAGTTAGTTGGGGGGGTAGTTGGCGTCCAGAACCGAGGGGTTGCCCCCCCCGGGGTCCCCTTAGAAGAATGGGCTTTGCATGTGTTTTGCAAGTGGCTGGCGTTGGCAGATCAACCCAAGGCTTGCCTCAACGTTGTGCTTTAGGGGTGAGGGGTACTTTTTTGTACAAAGTGGCACAATTGGTCCCCAAACTTCCTACCCGTTGTGTTGTCCTTGGCATGTGGACATAATGAATCTAAATATCAATCAAAGACGGATCATCTCTTCTCTTCTCAATTCTTCACCCAGAAGGGCACGTCATGTTTCCTGTTGTTCACACCTCACTCCCGCAGGAACGTTTTCTTCTTTTTTTTTCCGCAACTGAAGGCACCTTTTATCGTTGTGTTTGTTGTTGTCGTTGTTGTCGTTCACAAGCAAGATAGCATATTTCGTGGCATTTCTTCAACTGAAGGCATAGGCATAATTAACCCCAATTGTTCAAAGCAAGACAAAGGTAGGCTTCATCCCGATTCCTCAACGGAGAAGGCATTTTGTTGCTTTTCCTTGATGGAAGGCGCAAAGGGGGCCACTGATGCAGTGCTATTGGATGTGGCCGCGATAGGGGTGCCGAGGGATAGGAGTAGGCTGAGGGTTGGGGGTGGGAGTTAGAGTCAAGGTTGGGTTTAAGGATAGTGTTGGGGTGCAAATTGGACAAAATTTTCCTTAGGGCACCTTTGGTGTTCATGGAGCATCGGGCGCCTTAGGCGCCCATGGACGCCTGGGGGCGACACCTTTGGCAACTAACTGTTGGCCGAAGGCCCCTAGGGGGGGGGGGGGGGGGCAGGGGTAGTTGGCGTCCTAGGACCCGCGGAGTCGCCCCCCCCCCCGGGAAGGGGACTTACTTGTTTTTGGTGAGAAATGGGGTGATCAATGCAATGCTCTGCAGCATCAAAACAATGGTCTGGTCCAGTTTTGCAGCAAACAGCAGAAAACTGTCGAGTAGCGCACGTAAATCCCACTGCTCAGAGCACAGGAACAGACGCCATCGCCCTCTCTCCTCGTTTGCCTTGACATTTACATTCTCAGCTCAGACTCAGGTCTCATGTGGGGTGCACAAATCAGTTTCCGCTTTGGCAACCCAATTTGTTTGCCGGCGAGGGTATCTGGACTTGACCGTGGTACGCAAAGGGGAGGGGCGCGTGTGGGGGCTGCATGCTGTGGCTGCACACATGTGTCCTGCATGGAGCTGCACCACAGTGCACACATGGCAGCGCCATAAAGAGGAATATGTCGTCTCCAACGCATCTTCCTCTCCCTCTGTTTTGCGGCTTTAATGAGTCTTTTTGCCGGATCCAGCGAAGGCGTAGGCGTTGGTGTCGGCTTGCCAGACCACGCGCAAACCGCATGACTCAGACGTGGGATTCCCGAAACGCATCACCAGATGGATTTGCACAACAGGACTCGGGGGTTGCGAGCGCGCGGCATCGGACGTCGACCACTATCGGTCCCCCCAAGCCCCAAAGACAATCACCGCCGCCCAATGCCCCTCAGTCCTTGCCCCCCCCCCTAGTGCCTCTTTCGCAGGCACCATCCTCAGGAATGAAAGAAAGCCACAATGCACCCGCATTCCCGAAAGGCATCCGTTGTGTTGGTCGACGTGTCACTGTCCAACAAAAACGTGTGCGGTGGGGGCAGCGCTACAATATTGTTGGTCTTTGCACTGCAATGTGGGCATTGACGAGCGATGGCGCAGGCCTGTCCCAAGGGGACAGGCCTGCATTGCCACAGAATCAACCGAGTGCTTCACTGCACAATGCCAGCGGCATGCAGAGAATCGAGTGGGAATGGACTGGTCAACGGGCTGAAGGTCAGTATGGGGGATGAAATCCGAGAGATCAAGCCTCCCACGCCCCCTGTGTGACATAAAGTCCATCTCTGGTTGCTTTACGGGGCCCAGGACAGTCACCCGTTTATCCTTCACCGCATGATGCAGTGTCGGTCTTCTCCTTCTTCTCATGAAGGTCCGCCAAGCCGCTGTCTTGACCCCACCATTTCTGTTTCTCCATGGCGGCGGGTTGTGGTGGTCAAGACATTAAGGATCCATACGGCATTAACCTTCGCTCAGACCCCAGCCCGTGGTGTGGCGCCCGCGCTGCAGGCCCCCAGTGGTGGTCTCGGCGATTACCCCCCGCCGGTTCGCTCAAGCGAAGTATGGCACTCACCACTAGGGTCTGCTTAGCCCTGTCAGGAGGACCCCAGCAACTAGGTCACTCAACTGATCACAGCGATGCCCGGCTCCCGGACACCCCCCCTCACACATACACACACTTGCAATGCAACTGAAAGACGGCGGCGGGGGCCGGGGGCGGGAGCAGGGGGGTCAAGAGGGTCTAGGTTGCATGGAGCACACAACCCAAACAATGCAGTAAAACAGGGAAATTGCCGCCGTATATGTTCAGGAACTTAAAAATCGGAGGGGGGGTTCCCAAAGCCTTCTCTTAGTGTCCAACAGCTGAGGAAGCCCCCTTTCTCTGAGTCAAAAATTGAATGTGCGATGGATGCCCAAACGGATTTAGAATGCCAATCCAGCGTGGGAATCACAAATGCAATGGTGCTTGGGGTTACGGTCCAGTCGGCAATTGAGGTCACGATTCAGATCAGGCTCCAGGTCAAGCAAGGGCTCTGGGTGAAAGAGGAAGGCAAAATCACGGCCAGCGGACAGGCTCCAGTGCATGGGGTAGAGGGCCATCCCGCCTCAACATATTCAACCCCCCCGCACGCACTACTTGTGGGTATGGGAAGATGGCCACCCTCCCGCAAAACAATATGTCTTGCAGACTCGTCATACGGGGCCTGAACACCTGACCACTGCTATTCCCCTGGCGTCAGATCACGCTGGAGGCCCTCCTCCGCAACTGTGTCTTCAATGAAGTCAAGGAGTGACTCCCACGGCGGGTGTCTGCTCTGTGGATTCCCCAGCAGAGCCAGTGCTCAGCCATCAGTACGGATGATGTCAACCAGCGCTCACTGCCGGGGCCTGACGGCGTGGCACTACCAAAGGTCCGCTCAACAGTCCTTCGTCGGACGTCCAACTTGTGCCGAATGGACGTGGGGTCCTTTGCACTCCCCCCATCGTGACAACATACGGACAATCCCCCCCCCCGCCTCCTCCAAAACACAGGTGCTTCGCATCGCCCGGCGCGCGGTTGCGGGTTGCCGGATGTTCGCATGGCGTCGCTGGCCCACAATCCAAACAGCGGCGGATGCAGCCGGTCATGGGCACGGGGGGGGGGGGGGGCTAGGCCCAGGCAGACCGTTCTGGGATGAGAATCCCGACGCACCACCAGCGCAGCTCAGCCGTCGCCTCAGGGCCGTTCTCAATGAAAACTACAAGACTGAAACTGCGGCACTGCGTTGCTGCCGGGCTTCGGAACAGCAGCCACCAGCCGTTGATATTGGTGGCCCACCGCAACCGCGAATCGCCAGACGTCACCCACTCATCAACTGCTGCCGGTCACCGCCCACCCGCACTTCTGCCACTGAAAATATCAGGCGGTGCTCAACAAAGCAGACAAGAAAACCCGTCTTCCTTCAACACCGCCCAGCAGGCATGCCCTGCGGCCTGTGCGTTGAGGAACACACAGTCGCACCGACACATGAAGGGCCTGGGGGCCAAAGGCACCCCCCCAAATTATAATGGTGCTGTCCACTGCGCTCGCGGGAGTGCCAGCATTAATTACAGACGTTGCCATGCATGCGCCTGGGGGGCCGGCCATCTCAGTGTTGTGGTTCAAGCACCTCTTTGTCCCCAACTGAGCCCGCTCCCCATCCCTCACGCATCGACAATGCGGCTGGCGTGGCTTGTTTCTGACTTGCGTGGTCTTTCCGAAGCCCACCTGAAAGCGTGCATCCCACTGCCGAATCCTCGTCCAAGGCGTTGGAAGTAGTTGCACTGCTGCCAGTGGGGAAGGGGGGGGGGGGGGGGCTGCAGCACGAGGAACAGCGTGACAATCCAAATTGAAACCCCACCGAACTCCTGCTAGAAGGGGCACTCATAAGATGTACAACTTGGGCCCAAAAATATCCGCCGCTTGAAAGGGGCAGGGCGGGGCTGAAGAAAAGGGGGTGTCTTCGCACTCCATTCGTTTTGCAGAGATGCCTTGCCCCCGATCTGCGCTAATTCAGCAGATGCTTTTGTCATTCGTGCAGGGCCTGCCCAACCATCCCTGTCCTCCGCCATCCGAGTCTGGGTCACATCTGCTTCTGCTTGGAACCCCCCCTCTCCCAGTTGGACACCACGGCATGCTCTACCAGCAACAGCTACGGATACTACAGTTCGTTGAACGGGACCCCCAATATATAGCTGCATTGAGTATCGAAATCCTTCGCGATCTTGTAGACCTCCTCCACACCACTAATTGACCCCAAGCTCCTGAAGCGGAACAAGACGGAGGGATGGAGGAGGTGGGAGGGTCAGTGCAAAAAAGATTGTGGAGGGCTGGTTCCGTTTAGTGATGGGGAGGGGGGTTTGGCACGAAGCCATGGGGAGGGGGGGGGGGGGACTGTGCCATAAAGGCTGACTGAAGGGGGGGGGGGGGACTGGGTCCCCAACGCGCATGCCATTTGCTTCCAGCATAGAAAGTGCGTGTTGTTAGGATTCAGCTCTGTGCCATGTGATGTGCCAATCAGTGATGCCGACTCAATGGCGGGATTGGGGGAGATCAATCCCCTCAAGGGTTCCGAAGAATGTTTCTCAAGGAGAGGGGGAGTGCGTGGCGCGCCCGCAATCTGCGGAACAACGCGGTCACGCTGCCATTGTTGCATTGACTCAACATCACCGATTCCCGACTCAAAGTCATGTTTCTGAGGCGCAAAAGCCGCGTACTCGCACAAATGCCACACTTGCAGCGGCAGTCTCGTTGCAAGGCCAATGCATCCTCATTGCACGGTCGTGTGCGCGCCCTGCGCAGACTTTCCCTCAGCAACGCCATTGGCCTGCAGTGCACTGCCGGACCTCTCTCGTGTGCCACACCACCCACTGTTCAGCGTCCTCAAGCATCAAGGAAAGGTCGGGGATTGTGCATCTACGGCCCCGAAGAGCCTCTGTTTTGAGTTCTTTTCTCACGTGAATAATTGTGCGCTCCTTTGCTCTACGCCTTCGTCAAGACATGATGTCACGTGGGCATGGGGACATTCCGTTGGCATCTGTGGCACATGCCCCCATCCCTGCCCCAAGAGCTGTCCTCTTCAAGGCAGGCAAACAGAATCTTTGGCTAACGCACCACAAAACATTTGTTTGCCCACAATCATTGGACCAATTCCTCCCGCGCACACACTCAAAAACGCTCCAAATCAGCCAAACGGGGACATGCACGAACAATCTTCTGTCCAAACAACCGCCGGTGCCCTGACATTGATCGCACCGGAAGTCACACCCAACGATTGTCAGACACCGCAGTCCCATGCCCCACAGTAAAGTGCTTTGATGCGCTCATCACTTTACCTGCTGTCAAGACAAACACGCAGAAGGGGGGCCAACACCGCAGCACAACCAGCGCCAACGCCTACCGCCTCCCAACTGAGGGCCGGGCAGTCAACACCACCATGCATCTCCTGGCTGTGCCCCCCCCCCCCCCCATGACGTATCTCCCCCGCATGCACTTTTGGGTTACCCCGCCCCCACCCGTATCTTGGGCTACATGGCTCAAAACGCGATTTTCAGCGCACCTAATCCACCCGCAACCACCCACTTTTGGTGGTTTCCACCCCTCAAAATTGCCCTAACCGATGCCTAGACCCCAGTACCCAGGCCCACCGGGCTGCAGCAAGCTGCAAGTGGTAGCCCAAAGAGGTGGGTGCCAAAATGGGTCAACAAGGTCCACCAGGTGCAAAAAAAATGACTTTTTTCAAAAATGATCCTGGACCACATGGAATGCCAAAACAAGTGTTTTTGACGCGGTTTGAGCTCGTGGTGGCCCGTTTTGGCCCTGCGAAAATCCCAAAATGCCTTGAAAATGGGCTAGTTTTGGGACAAAAAATGGGTCAAAAATGGGTCAAAAATGTGTTTTTCCAAAAATAATCCTCGACCATGTGGGGTGCACAAACAAGTGAAATGAGCCCATTTTGAGCCCATTGCAAGCCATTTTGGCCCCTCCAAAGTCACAAAACGCCTTGACAATGGGTTGTTTTGCAACCAAAAATGGGTCAAAAATGTGGTTTTCCAAAAATGATCCTAAGACCATTTGGGGTGCCTAAACAAGTGAAATGAGCCCTTTTTGAGCCCATTGCAAGCCATTTTGGCCCCCCCAAAGCCCCAAAACGCCTTGAAAATGGGCTGTTTTGGGACCAAAAATCAGTCAAAAATGGATCAAAACTGTGTTTTTCCAAAGATACTTTTGGACTATTTGGGGTGCAGAAACAATTGGAATGAGCCCATTTTGAGCCCATGTTGAGCAATTTTGGCCCCTCTCAGGGCCGAAAGGGCCTTGAAAATGGGCCAATTTGGGGCCACAAATGAATAAAAAACCATGGTTTTCCAAAAATGATCCTAGTCCAGTTGTGGTGCCCAAACGGATGAATACAGCTCATTTTGAGCCCCTTTTAAGCCGCTCTCATCCACTTTCCAGTGCGTACCTCATTTGTTGTTGAAGTCTCCCAGACGATGTTCCTTCCCCCACCAGCTCGGTCCCAATATTCAATCTTGGTTAGGGTGATGGTATGGTTAGAGGGAGGGCGAGGGAGGTAAGTGATGGAGCAACGCTTGGCCTTGGGGGCATGTGCCCCCCAAGATGCCCCACTTGGACCCAGCCCCCCCCCAACCAACCCTCCCTCCCCCCCCCCCCCGCAAAAGCCCCCCGGACCCCCCCCTCCGCCCCTCCCAGAACCCCCCCCCCCCCCCTCGCATGCCCCCCCGAAGGAACTCTGGGCTATGTCACGTGTGCACTGGCGGCAGACAGCACAAAGCGCAGAAAGGAAATGGGCTCGTCAGTGGCCTATAAGACCATAGGTACCTTTGTGTTACTGCAAAAAAGGGCCTCCGGCCAACAGTTAGTAGGGGGGGGTAGTTGGCGTCCAGAACCGAGGAGTCGCCCCCCCCCACCCCCGTGGCCCAGGGTATCTGGTCCCGGTTCCATGTGGCGAGCCCATCCAGTGGCCCGGCCGAGACGCGCAGTGCAATGGAGACGCGCAGTGCAATGGCATAACGACGGTCATGGGGCGAAGCACACCGCACAAAGTGCTCGTCATGGGTAATCACCACCAACTGAAACGCGCCCTGATCTGCGCGGTTCTTGATGATCGCGGACAGCGACATGGCCAATGAATTGATGTTCTCCTGCAGAAAGAGTCCACCGCAAATGCGTTTGGAAATGGCACGTGCACCGACCCACACGTTCCTGCTTCAGGAAAGGGCCAGGCCGCAAAAAGCGGAGAAGGGGAGGCACTGTCAGAAAAAATAACACAACAAAATCAGAAACAAGGAAAAGGCGAATGGTACGCGACTGGGAGTTGCATCGGGGAATTATTGGGGCGGTGGGGTCATCGGGATTGGGGCATCTGCCTCGTCGTCGAAATCCATGCGTCTGTTCAGCTTCGCGTGCGGCTTTTTGACATCCGCCAACGGTGACGACCAACTCTCTGCAGTTCACCCGCTTCCTCGGGCAAATCTGCAAAAATCGAGTATTTCGGAACGTGACGCATCATTGTAAGAGGGTAGTACCTCTCCCCCCCCCTGCAAGGATCTGACATGGGATGGCCCCCCCCTCAAAATCCTTCGTGGTACGCCCTAATTTTGTCAGAGTTCTGTCAGCATATGCCAACCCGCCCCGCCCCCTGCGTGACATTCCGTCCAGTTGTTGTTCCTTTACGGGGCCTGGACAGTCACCCGTTCTTCCCTTCACATGTGGCGTTGGGTTGCTGCTTTCTGTCGGCCGCTGCGGCCGGTGCTCTTGCTGGTGTCGTTTCCGCGTTCACGGAGCCCAGTAGTTGGTGTGTTGGGGCTGTGCTGAATGTGGCATGGTGTGCCGTTTGCGCGTCAGCGGTGCCCAATAGTTGGCGTATTGAGGATGGGATGTGCTGGTTGTTGCCGGGGTCGTTGGACTGTTTTTGCTGTCCACGCACCTCTGACCACAGGCCGTCCGTAGCCTGCCTCGCTGTGTTTCTGTGTGCGTGAGGCCCAGGTGCCCTGTTCCTCCACGCGCTGTCCCGGCCGTCTACCATATGTCCTTCTCCCCCTCACAGCTGGTCTGCCCCTGATGGGCTCCTGCTCCTGCTCCTGTTGCGCAAACAGCCCACCTAGGCTGCGGGAGACACCCCCCACCTGATGCCGGTTGAGCAAGGGTTGCCCTTGGCACCCGGTAGCGACGGGGCTGGCTGGCCAAGCCATCCCCTTTATTGTCGCTGCCTCCCATGCGCACGCTCTCCCATCCCCTCCACTCCGGTTCCCTGTTCCCGCTGTTCTGGTTGCCTCTCCTGCCTCGTTGTGCCCCTCCTCCTTGTCTGTTGTGCTCGCCCTTGTCCCTCCTGGTGTGGCTCCCGCGTCCTGTATATCTGTGTTGCTCCTCCCCTTGTTTGTTGGCGCTCCTGGGTGCCCCTATCGCGCACCCACACCTGCCCCACCCGCCTGACCCCCCATACAAGGATTTCACATCTCCGTACGACGTGGACTGTCCCGTGTGCGGTTGGCTGGTCACGGCCCTGTTGCCATCCCCGTGGCGGGCACCTCCCGGCGCGCGGGGTGCAGCCCCCGCCCCTGTGGAGCATGTGGGTACCTTGTAGAGGGAGGGGGCGGGGGGGGTTGCTGATGGCTCGCTTGGCGTGCGCCGCATTTGGTGGTTGCTGCAGTGCTCGCACCTCATGGTTCCCTTGTATATTGTTGTGTGTCCTGTTGGGGCTCGTCTCACTACCGTGTGTGGGGCGGCTCTGTGCCCAGTTGCTTTGTTGCTTACGTTCCTCCCAATTTCGGGCTCTTTCTTTTTCTGCTGGCATGCTCACCGCTGCTGGTGTGCGGCGCCGGCGGGGCACCATGTCGCTCCCTACCTCACATTGTGGTTGTCGGGTTGTCCCACTTGCAGTTGGGTGGTACTAGGGGCACCGAGCACTTTTGCACATGTCTCCAAATGTACAAACTGACCTGTCACTGGTGTTTGTTGGGGTTGTTCTAGGGTGAATGTGGTGTGTTGTTGCTCTTTTGCTTTCTGGGCTGCTGAGGGGCTCCCCGTTTGAGGACTTCACTCCGGGCTGTCCACATCTCGGAGCTAGGGACTTGTGTGAGTCCACCCCCTGGTTGGTCGTGTGCAATGACCACCAATGATTTGGACGTTGTGTCTCATAAGCGTGCCCAAGGCCCCTGCACTAGGCCTTGGTGGCAAAACTTAGCAACACATGTTTTAGGTTGCTGCCCAATGGACAACCGCGTAGCCCGCTTCCAAAACCCTGCAGGGGCGACCCCCTTACTTAGGTTTGGGTTGCCTTCTCCTCCCGGTGTGGTCGGGGTGGTGATGGCTCCTGGGAGTGCATCAAGGAAGCATCCCTTCTATGTTGTGTGTAAGTGTGGCCCTGGTTGTTGCGCGTGTGGTGGGTGCCGTGTTGGCGTTGGGGCGTGGGGTCATGGGCCCTTGGTGGTGCTCCACGTGCGTGCCTTGTTTGTGGGCGGCGGTGGCTGTGTGTGGGTGAAGTGCCCGTGTGGTGGGTCTGGCCCCCACCCTAGGTGTTGGGTGTTGGGCTGGTGTTGGTGCTCGCGGCGGGTGATGTGGCTGTCCGCCGCTGTTGTTGTGGTACACTACTTTGCTTTGCTCCGCTGTACAGTGTGCTGCGCGCAATCGTGTGCTGGCGATGTCATGCCGCCTGTGCGTTGCGCGCTATGCTGCCTCCGTGAGGCGTGGCGGCAGCGGCTACCCGGGCAGGGCTGCTCCCCCCGTTGGGGCTGAGTTCGGGTAACCTCCGAAGCGCTTGGATAGGGCCGCCCACCCATTGGCGGGCCTGAGTCCAAGCCCCCGGGGCCTGAGGCTTGCGCGCGTGCCTTGTTTGTGGGCGGTGGCGGCTGTGCGTGGGTGAAGTGCCCGTGTGGTGGGTCTAGCCCCCACCCTGGACGTTGGGTGTGGGCTGGTGCCGGTGCTTGCGGCGGGTGGTGTGGCTGTCCACCACCATTGTTGTGGTACACTGCTTTGCTTTGTTCTACTATACTGTGTGCTGTGTGCTGTCGTGTGCTGGCAAGTTTCGTTGTGTGCCTCTGCCGGCTCTGGCATGCTGCACTGCGTTGTGCGCTACGCTGCCTCCGTGAGGCGTGGCGGCCGCGGCTACCCGGGCAGGGCCACTCTTCCCGTTGGGGCCAAGTCTGGGTAACCTCTGAAGTGCTTGGATAGGGCCGCCCACCCATTGGCGGGGCCGAATCCGAGCCCCCGGGGCGTGCCTACGAGGTTTAGGCGCTGATCTCCTTTGTGCGCCTCTTTCAGCTCCGTGTGCTTGGGCATCGTGTTGCCCTATGCTATTCTAATTTGCGGTGCGCTGCACTGTGCTGCATCCCTCCAAACTGGCGGCCAAGGCTACACAGGCCAGGTCCCACACCCCTTCGGGGGTCTCGTCGTGGTGATCTCCGAAGCGCTAGGATGCCATTGCACACCCGTAAACGGGGCAGTGTCCATGTCCCCGGGGCCCACCAATCAGAATTGCACGCCAATATTGTTTGTGCGCCTTTGTCGGATCCGCGTGCCTGGGCGTTGTGCTGAACCCCTCAACGCCTCTAGGAGGCTGCCGCGATTAAGTGCGCTAGGCGATCAATGGGCAGCAATCTGCCCGGCTGTGAGACCAGGACGCTCTCTCTTGGTAGGTCCCCATTTATGTGCACAACCGGTTGCCACTCTCCATGTGTGCAGCACACCCCATGTGGGTGGCAGCTACACTGCGGGGTATACACACCAACGGACCCCCCCCCCCCCCACGGAACACTGTTGTTGTGATCGAAAACCGGGGGGCTGCAATCCAAACCAAGCTGGAATTCGTATCAGCCTGGGCAGGGATTTGGGATTCGGATGTTGTTGGACAGAATACCTGCAATTCCTCATAGAAATTGACTGCACATAACATTCCATTACATCGAAACCACCACATCCACTTTTTCACTCCAAACACTGCACCACTTTTCAGCGTAGGTAACAACTAAAAATTTGGTTGAACGTTTTTGTTGCACGGTCCCATCTCACTGCATTTCCATCCTCCCCCCTTTATAACCCCGCCCCCCCTCTCTTGAAAGCAATCTGGGATGGGGTGCCCCCCATCATCAAGTTGGAGCTGCCCCTGCCCCCGCGGCTCGAGGGGAGCGTTTTCCTCATACTTGGCAATGCAACCTCCTCAGTAAGCGATAGCACCCCTTTCGGTCGTGGTTGGCAGAGTGATGCAGCATTCACGACTCGGCGCCCCACATACAGCAGCGGCCATGGGTGCCGGGCCCTTTGGAGGCAAGCTGCTGTCATTTTGGTGCATAGGCGTATGTGGCAACTGCTCTGCCACAGATCTTAGGCCAGTGCGCCTGCAATGCAAGGTCTCGGTACTCAGCATCAGCATGCGGCCAGTCATGCATACAGGCGAGTGAACGGAATTTGTACCTGATCCAGGTTTGTAGTGGGCTCATCCAATGCCAAAATGGAGCACTGATGACAAAACGCATCGCTCAGAGCCAATCGAATTACCAACGAAGCCAAAACCTAAAGATCAGGGGCATAAACGGGTGCACCACATGACAACAGCTTCACACCGCGCCCTACACCAACCCCACGTCGCCGCACCACAGCCAATACCATACCACATACAACGACACAATACAACACTGCCATACTCCATACCACACCCATTACGATGTCACGTGTCATGTACACCTTCCGCTACGACGCCTCACACCATATTCTGTGCCACACCCCATGACATGCCCCATACCATGCCCCTAAACCACATCCTCACCAGAAACGAAACGAAACGAAACGAAAGACGCGCGCAAAACCAGGCTGTTCCCAACTTGATTTGGAATTGTTCCGGAGTTTGGGAATATGACGTACTGGTGGTGTGGGTACCTGCAGCCATGCAGTGGCCAACCTGGCTGTTCCATGGACATATGCCCGTGTGGCCCGTTGGAAGGAATGTGGTGGTGGCCATGTGCCACGTGCATGCCCACAGACTGCGTACTTCACCTACACGCCCACGAGTAGGGCCCAGTGCAGCAGAAACAGGCAATCGCTGCGATCTCAAAGGTCCTGCAGGAGCAGAGGCAGGCCTGCCACCCACCTTGCCTTGGGTTGCAGAGCTCAGAGCCAGCCAGCGAGTTCCAGTTGGGCTAATGACACAGTGACGGCCGAAAGGGTCAGGACGGCGTGGATGGGAATGAGTCGGGTTGACTCATGCAACAGGGCCAACCCCACACTCCGCTGTCTACCACATTACAGCCATTAGTACTGGATCTTGATCAGCACCCAGACTCTCCTATTCATTAAGCCTGAGTGCCCTGACCCCCCATTCCCCCATTGAGTGCATTCCAGCCTCTAGACCCCAGCATTTGCTGCACTTCAGTGCCCGAGAATTCACTTCACTTTAATTCCCAAATCCCCCTGTTTTCTGGCCCAGACCCCCCCCCAGTCCCCAGATCCCATTCTGAATTTCGGCCCCTGGACCAAACGGAGTCTCCTCACCCTCCGATTTTGCAGAACTTCAGTCCCTGTATATCAGCTGCAGGCCCGTCCCTGCTCCCCCCAATTGCTGTCACATCCTGCTGTGGGATTCTGGGTCCTAGACAGCCCCCCCCTCTCTGGATTTCTGGCCTCCTCGCATCGGTTGTTTGGCATCCAGGAACCCCCCTGTTTCAGTTCTTTGATGTCCAGACCCCCGGTGTGTCCGTGATTTGGCAAGCAGGACCCCCCTGTTGGTTCTCCGGCATCCAACACCCCGTTCTTTCAACCCTTTGGCATCCTACACTCGGCTGCGGACTGCTTCCATCCCCTGTGCACCTCTCGTGTGTGCTGTAGCATTTAAGTGATCCACGTGCGCCTACCTCAGTGTTTGCCTCAGCGTGGTACAGTGCACAAGCAGGGGCTTTCAGGGAGCAATATGCCAGAGACCAGAAAAAAACGTAGAAGACACGCAGATGCCACCTTTTGTCCAGCAGAGCAGCGGCCCCTCATGTCCAGTGCAACATCGCCCTTCACCATGACCAGTCTGTGCACAAGGAGCAGTGAGTGCGCCAAGAAGGTGGGGGGGTATGTGGTCCAAGGAGGAAACTGAATGGCTCAACATAAGCACTCCTCAAGAGGTGGGTCAGCGCGGGGCAAAGGGCGGGGAGATGTGCAGGTGGTGAGAGATGAACGATGGACGGCTGTTCGATGAAGGCCCATGGGTTACCCGATAGTACAACCTGTGGCCAGAGCGATGTCTTTTGTGTTACCTGCTTGTTGGTTGAAGTCAGTTCTGGGGGGGGGGGGGGGGTGTTGCAATGGGAAAACGGGGACAAGAGGAGGTTGACAGTTTTGTGGGTGAGAGCGGAATATCTGGGCTCACAATTGCAGCGTTCTGCTCCAGTGGCATACAAGTCCTGTGCCAGAGCTGACAGGCTTCACATTCAGTCACTTCCAGGCCATGAAGTTTGGCAGTTTGGCAGTTTGGCAGGTGCTCTTGACCAGTGATGTGGGGATGGTAGCAAGGGGCCATGGGGCTGCACATCACTAGACACCAATGACGAGTTCCTTGAGGGGCACGGATCCGTTGAGGCCTTGGCCTGCTCTCCACCTGTCATCACTGTCAACTGGACCTTGAGCCCCCACAGCCACATGAGTCCCAGGGCCACAGAATCAACGTGCACACTCCACTAGCAACACCAACGGCAAAATGTCTGGCGATGCAATGCACTGATAAATGCGCAACACCTCCTCTTTGTGGGTGTGCACACCTACACACACTGCATCTGGTTGCCTACATCTGGACGAGGATATCTGGGCAAGCAATTATGAAACATTGATTCATTAAATCAAATTCAATCTATTCATCATTGTTTATTGATTCATTATTTAATGAGAGTTCGGCTGCATTCAGCAGGAAGAGTGAGACAATGGTGTTGGGGGAACACACACTCGCTGACCCTCTTCCCCGTTCCCATCCGCCACTTCTGCACGTCACCCTCCTTTGCCCCACCTCTACCTCTCAGAAGCCAAGATATTGTGCATGATACTTCCACACTATAGTGACCCGGATAATGTTTCAATACCTACTGCCATCAACTATTTTTAGTATTTCCAACCCCTTTGCAGGCCCCAAAACCCACCCCTACCCATCTAAATACCTTCAAAAACATGTTTTTTTTGAGTTCCCCACCCTCAAAATAGGGGGGATATCCTTAGTTCCCATTGAGGAACAACCCAATAGTAGGAGGGGGAGGGGGGGGCAAAAGCATATGATTGCCATATATTACTACACCCCTCTCCCCTTAAATTTAGCTAACAACAACAACTAGCAAGCAACAAGCAAGCACTTCACGTTTCCGTGTTGGCCGCTGCTCCGTCCCAACACCTCGGACCCTTCCCTAATCTGGCCATCCTAGAGCCTAGGTGGTTCCCTTGCCAAATCCAAGTTTTGAGCCAAAAACTCACCGGTGGCGTGCCGGGGTGGTGGCGCCGTGTTGGGAGATGCCCTCCAAAAAATGCGCATTTTGTGCCTTAAACCAGCCTTTTTTTGGCCCGAAACGGCCCCGAAGCTCATTCAAAACGGCAAAACGAAGGGATACGGTTGCTGCAGTCCAGGTGCGCCTTGACCTCCATGTGACAAAGAGCCCTTTGTTGCCCTCTAACTCCACGGTATGTCCGAGAAACGGCCAAAAAATGGCCAAAAATGGCCCGGATTGTGCGCAGTTTGCGTCAAACACCCCCATAACCGAGAACGGGTTGTGTCTTGGGCTACCTAGCTCAAAATCAGAAATACAAGGGCACCTAGTCCACCCGCCACCACAAGCATTAGAATCGCCCAACGAGACGCCGAGACCCGCGTACCACTGGTCACTTGATGGAGCCAGGGGGCAGCCCGGGCCGTGCACGGTAGGGGCCAACGGTGGGTCCACCAGGGTCCATGGGACGGAAAACATCATTTTTTCCCAAAATTGTTCCTAGACCACTTGGGATGCTCAAACAAGTGTTGTTAGCCCATTTTGAGCCCGTGGTGGTGCGTTTTGGCCCTCTGAAATCCCAAAATGCCTTGAAAATGGGCCGTTTGGGTCCAAAGATGGGTCAAAAATGGGTCTAAAATGCGTCTTTCCAAAAGGGATCGTGGCCCACTTGGGTGCACAAACAAGTGAAATGAGCCCATTTTGAGCCCGTTTTGAGCCTTTTTGGCACCTTTGAGGTCCCAAAACCCTGGAAAATGGGCCATTTTGCGACCAAAACCGCGTCAAAAATGGGTGAAAAATGTCTTTTACGAAAACGGGTCCTGGACCATTTGGAGTGCTTAAACGGGACATTAGCGCCCATTTTGAGCCCATTTTGACCCAGTTTAGCCCATTTCGCCACATGTATGCACCAAGTGGTACACTTTCCACGTACCTTAGAGCTGTGTTGTGGAGCCACGAAGAGTTGGAGAGAGGGATGTAGATTAGAGGATACATCCTCCAACTCTACGTGGCTCCACAACACAGCTCTAAGGTACGTGGAAAGTGTACCCCTTCGTGCATACATGTGGCGAAATGGGCTACAGTGGGTCAAAATGGGCTCAAAATAGGCGCATTTCTCCCGTTTGAGCACCCCAAATGGTCTAGGATCATTTGGAAAAACGCATTTTTGACCAGTTTTTGTTCACAAAATGGCCTATTTTCAAGGCTTTTGGGGATCTTAGAGGGGCCAAAATGGCTCAAAAACGAGCTCAAAATGGGCTCATTTCACTTGTTTGTGCACCCTAAATGGTCCACGATCACTTTTGGCAAAATGTGTTTTTGACCCTCTTCTAACCAATGTTTGGTTCCAACACGGCCCATTTTCAAGGCATTTTGGGATTTTCAAAAGGGCCAAAGCGCGCCACCACGGGCTCAAAACAAGCTAAAAAAAACACTTGTTTGAGCATCCCAAGTGGTCTAGGAACAACTTTGGGAAAAATGTTTTTTCGCCCCGGGGACCCTGGTGGACCCACCGTCGACCCCCACCATGCGCGGCCCAGGCTACCCTCTGGCTCCCCCAAGTGACTAGTGATACCTTGGGAAATCGCAACCATAAAATTACACAATGCAAATTGCCTGTCTTTAGGCCAGATTAGCGAAGGAACCTTTGGGAATCAACAACTGGGGTCTGAGCAGCATGACTTCCCCGTGTCAAAGAGCCCTTTGGTGTGCTCTGACTCCACGATATGTCCGAGAAACCCCTCAAAAAAAAGCACCAAAGAGCCCCAAAATCTGCGCGGATTAGCCACTGACAGCCCCAAACCGAAAACAGGCCATATCTTGGGCTATGTGGATCAAAATGCAACTCCAGGATGCTTAGTCCACCCAGTGTGCTGAATTCAAAAATCAATCAGTTAGAGAGCTCAACTCAACAACATGTTGGCGCCACGGGCCATTTTTCTGCGGAAAGGTCCAGATTTAAGCCTGCTCGAATTCTGTGTTGCACAGGTACCCGTGTACCATGTTGGGCCAATTGCTCCAATATATCGCCACAAAACCACAACTGGAGGGGCTAAAAGGATGCATCTTTTCAATGCCGAATCTGTTGGTCTTGGTCCTAGGTTCTAACTCAACGATATGTCGAATATTCAGGATTTATTCCCAATTCAGGCTCTTGAGAATGTGACAAAATTAGCTAAGAGAGCAGTATGCGTCTAGAATGGAGCGCCCTGCTATGCCTTGCCATCATGTCACTGAGCCTTGGGACTTATTTATTTTTTTTTGGGGGGGGGGGGGGTTCGGCATGTCCAAGCCCACAGGGGAGAGGGCGGAGAGGCAAACATCGGCACCAATTAGGCGAGACCCCTCTGGGGGCAAGTTTTGTCTCCTTCGAAAAAAATGGACGTTTGGGCTCACTGGGCACCTCGGGCGACTTGGACAAGCAGTTGGCATGCACTGCCTCACGCAAAATGCGGAAGAATTTAGATACTAAGACGAGGCAACCTGTGCTGCATCGCATGAGTGAATGAATTCTCACCTCTGAGCTCTGTTCCGCAATGCGGCAATTTTGGTTTTGTTGCCTTTTCGTGCATCAGTTTTGCTTGGCATATTGGCAGCATTCAGTTTGCATCCCAGTAGCGGCAACTACTGGAAGGCCGAAAGGCAGAGAACCAGTGTGCTCCTGGGTGTGCATGCAGCTGTGACCCCAATAGCTCGAAGCCACATGGTGGCTGAGACGACATCGAAGCCATGGGCTTATCAAGTACAGTTTTAAAGCATGAGCAACCCCAAACCCAAACCACAGCCATCACCTTCATCGGAAAATACACTGCAGTGAGCCTTTGCAGGTGGTCCATGTCTGCAGTGTTGGGTCAGGGGAAATCATCTCACCTTTAGGTGCTGAAAGAGCCTCACCACCGGGTCATGCCAGGACGAAGATGATTACTACAACACAAATCACCAGGCAGTGGCATGCCACATGCGCCAGGCGCGACCGCAATCCCTGCCCTAAGGACCTGTAATTGTAATTCGTTGTTTTTTTGTTGTAGTTTGCCTCTTCTTCAACATCGCTTTTGATCTCAATGTAATCAATGTCTTGGCCTTCATACAAAACAACAAGGCATATGCATGTGGGGCTTGTGTGTGTGTGTGTGTGTGTGTGTGTGTGTGTGTGTGTGTGTGTGTGTGTGTGTGTGTGTGTGTGTGTGTGTGTGTGTGTGTGTGTGTGTGTGTGTGTGTGTGTGTGTGTGATATCATGGGCCGCGTATTGAGGAGTGCGTGCACCTATTTAGATCCCAATGGCTAATGCACAGGGAACACTCGGTGTTTGGAAGGGAAGGCTACTTTCCCCACCCCTTTTTTCCCAGTGCAAAACAGTGACCGCGCCTCTGCGCTTAGGAAAAGCTCTAGGCCCCAATTTCCCGCTCTTGGGGCCTGACCCGCCTTGCCTCTACCTGAAGCCTCCCGGTGCTGCCCATGCAACTGTGCCAGTGCTGCTGGCGCCCCTGCGAGTGTCACCTCTGCTGGAGGGTTCTGCGAGGGAGAGTGCCAGGCCTCCCATGTGAAGCCCATCATGAGCAAACTGCTGCAGCTGCCACCGCCGCTGCTACGGCCTTCACCGTTGCCCATGCTGCTGCCGCTGCACACAACACCATTGCGCAACGAGCACCTAGCCCGCGCCATGCACACTGCTCTGCACCCGATGCACTGCAAGCCTCTCAGCGCTGAGCTCCAAGGGGACCACACCCCGGTACCACTGCCGTCGTGGGCGGCGGCGTCCCCTGAGAGGCAACATCACCGCGGATATGGCAGAAAAAGGTTTCGCCCATCCCCCACATGGGAGAGGCGGTGATGGGTCCCACTACCCTCCAGGCGGACCTGTTGGCACAGTGTGCATCGTAGCGTGCATAACAGGAGCAGCAATGCTGTGCATCCCTGTGTTCATCTACAAGCATGGCATGTGTGGGCACTGTGCATGCAGCACTGCAGCATGCGCCACTGTTCGACGTACCATGTGCAGCCTGGTCACTGCAGGCTTGCAGCAACCTCGTTGACGCGCTTGAAGATACCCTCTGGGGGACCTATGATGTGCCTCGCAGCCGTCACAGGATGGAGAAATTGTACCCCTCCTCCAAACAGCAAAATGCATGTGCCACATCTTCTCCAGGGCTGCCAGTACAGCAGAACATGTACCAGGGTGCTCAGGCTGGTCTATGCAAGGTGCCCCTGAAGCTGTGGTTGGGTCAGCCACACCTCCCGCCCTTCTCCACTGGGACAGGAGAGGTGTGCAGCCAGAGAAAACTTGGGAGTGGGGACGGTGGGTAGCACGTCCGTCTGGACAGGGCATGATCCCCTATGCGGAGGTTTCCCCCATACGAGGTTGTTGGGACTGTGGCTACAGCTCTCGGTTGGCTTGATGAAGCCCCCAAATGCTGGCCACAACTACCTTCCCAGAACAGGCGCCACAAGGGCACCCTCTTGAGCTTCCGAAATCAAGCCAGCAGCTGGGTTGCATGCTTGTGCTTGCTCTCCAGGTCGGGGGACTGTGGGGCCAGAAGCCACAAGCCTCCAGGTGGGCTGACAACTCATGCTATTGCAGAACCTCCCAAAGGCATACCCTTGCCATCAGCTGATGCACTCCAATTAGGCACGGTGCATTCCGTAGCCATGAGGAGTGGTGGAGAACAGACTCCCAGAGCTCCCTGTTCAGGGCCAACTATGCTTGTATGGGACACACGCTGAAGATTGAAGGTAGGTGCTCGACGGGACCACTCCCATGGACCCACTGGGCAGCATAAGATAAGTCTCACACTCTACAGGCCTATGGCACAGGGGCTGCCCATGCTGCCAAGCATTAGCAACCCAACACCGCTACTGCCCCTTGGAGGCATCCCAAAGCTGCACACAGTCAGGAGGGGTCCCACCCTTTTACTGTGGTTAAGGACGAGGGACACCATCCCCCAGTAAGAAGTATTAGAGCCCCAATGCTACTCCT
This sequence comes from Eutreptiella sp. 'Long Island Sound 2002', assembly GCA_964036045.1. Classification (NCBI taxonomy): domain Eukaryota; phylum Euglenozoa; class Euglenophyceae; order Eutreptiales; family Eutreptiaceae; genus Eutreptiella; species Eutreptiella sp. 'Long Island Sound 2002'. The sequence continues at coordinate 16,179,913 of OZ038378.1, read as the reverse complement.
TCCCCCATGTCCCTTGAAACAGGCAACATGCATGACTTGCAACATGCATGAGCCCTCAGCCGTGCTATGGTTGTGTGCAAGTGTGTAAGTGTGAATGGGTGTGTCTCGCAGCACTACATGGTTGTGTTGCATGCACATCGAAAACAGCAAAAAGTACGTATTTTTGCAATGTTTGGATTGATTGAGAGGGTGCCCATGTGTCCTATGACATACGCGTTTCCATTCATTTCGTGCTTCGATGGTTGGTGATCGGGTGCCCGCCCCTATGAGATAAGCGCCTCTATTCGTTGCGTGTTTTGATTGTGTGTAAGACTACTCATCATTAGGTGAGTAGTTGGGTTTGGACAACAAAGAGTCCGCAGAGCATGAGGTCGAGCTCCACCAAGTCAAGCTCAATCGACACTCGCAATTGGAGTTGGAGCTAGAGTGGGAATCCAAGCCGGAGTGGGAGTCCGCCCAGGTATACAATTGCCTAAACGGATGCTCTCCATGAATTCAAACGAAGGAGTGCCCATCGTTGTACTTTGCTTGCCATCTCCAGTGATCCGTGCTCTTTGGCTTCGGCTACGGAAAAATACCATGCTTTTTGGGGGGGAAACTGCCATCGAGTAGGATCACCTCCCCCTTCCTGAGGTCTTTGAGCTGGGGCTCAACTTCTTTCAAGATCTGCGTGTCACTTCGAACACTGCAAGCAAGCCCACCAACCCAACAATATTCCCTCAATTGGTCAATCAACAACAACAGTTTTGTAAACCTCATCCTCATACTTGGGTTGGAATAGCACGTCTTGGGGGTCCCCCATAGCGGGGATGAAATCATACCCCTTGCCATCTTGGGGCCCACATGTGGGCAAAGTGGCTACAGAACCCGTGCCATCTTGGGGGTCCCCAAAGGGGGAGGACTCAAAGTGAATACATGCCCCATTTCATGTCGGGGGGAGGCAACAAATGCACCGTTTGTGGGGGGAAGAGGCCCAAAAGGCAAATGTAGTGAATAAATGAGGGGGGGGGGGTATATGGGGTATGCTTTATGTAAAAAAAACGCCTATTTGTATGTACCACTATATTTCCTCTGTGTTAGAGGATAACACCCAAACTGTGCACCACAAGCACCGCAGGATTAGCACCCATGCTCCTTGAATCGTGGGGCACATTTTTTGCCCCATTGGCATCCATGTCTCCTTCCTAAAGGTGCGGCAAGGCAGCATTCTCCATAATCACCAAAAGGGGCTGTGGGTCGGGGGGCATCCCCATACAGCCTGCACCAACTCCCAAGTCCGTTTTTGTCCTTTATCCAGTTGTCATTCGGGGACAGCATCACTCAGGGTGTGGTCTGTTGAACCCCTTGAGGGGCTGGGTGAGGTTCCTCATCAATTATCCAAACACCCGAACCCTCCGGATAAAACCAGATATATTGAACAAGAATCTACGTCTGACTTGTGTGTTCTCCAGTATGCATGGGCATGTGCAGGTGTTTACGTAAGAGCTGCGACAGCTCGGGAGAGTCCGTGGGCCTTGAATGCCTCGCAGGGTTGGAAATGTGGGAGTACCAGGACAGCAGGGTGTGTGGGTGCGAGCTTGGACGATTTGCGCCGACATACATCCAAACACTTGCTGCAGGCACACGTGCGCACACATGTGCACGTGCGTGTGGTCGTGTGTGTATGCAGACAGTGCAGGGGGTATGTAGTCTACATACCGCGGTACGTTTTCTGCCAAAGGTCCTTGATGATGGCATTGATCTGATCCATTTTGCCGCTGTGGTATTTCATTAATGCTGTGTCCAGCGCTCCGGCGTATTTCTGCAGATCTTTGGCCGCCATGTCTATGAAATGCAGTCAGGCAGCACTTGCAGTAACCAGGGATATCCTCACCAACACCCGGCGTTATCTGGTTGATGCGGCCCACAACCGATGACGGTCAACAACGGAAACAATCCAAACATGCAGACAACAAACAGAACCCAACAACAACCAAGAGGCACCCGACGCAACAGTCCCAATGTTGACAGAATGCAGCCCGTTTCACACGTGACAACACAGACAACCGCCCTCCGTGGACCGAAAAAATGCTGGCATGATGTTGGCATGATGGGACATGCGAACACCACGCCCAACGTCACCAGGTGGCAATAAAAAGGGCCCTTTAAAACCCATCCCTCCCCAACCCCCATCCTGCTCCACCTGGTGGCCAAAGGTGCTTCGTGCGCACCACAGGGTGTGCTGCAGGCACCACGCGCAGCTAGAAACTCCAGTCTGATGCGCCATGCTCAGAAATGGTGAACCGGGCAAAAATCATGGGAAACAGTTTTTTTATTTGCGGTTGCGAAACGAGAGTGTGCTCAATTGTGGATATTAATGGGAGGTTCTCCATGAAAAAAAAAAGAATACCCGCCCGGAGAAAGGGCCCAGAATGCCATGAGGCTGTGGAGAGGACACTGCGTCGCACACAGGGCATGGGACTGCAGTGCAGGAGAAGAGCTGAGGGCGTGCTGCGAAGAATGGCGCCCACGTGTGGTCCCCCTTCATCGACGTATCTGTTGTCAGCCACCATCCACAGGGGCATGGCGTGAGGTGCACGGTGGTCGATTCAAAGGAGGGAACACCTAAAGTCTTCAGCCGGATGACTGAGGATTTGTGGCGGTCCGTGATTTGCACATACGTCTTGCTCTGCAGGTCCCGTTGGCGATCCTGAAAGAGGGCACCGTAGAAGCACACAAGATGGCACTCCGCCCAACCCCCAGCCGCCCAACCGCAAAAGGCAGTCCGAACAGCTCCCTGTCTTTGGACAAAGGCGTGGTAGAGGCCGGTGTACATGCGGACACGTGCTCATATGCGGGGGGAGCTGGCGTCGTGGCCCCTGCGCTCATCGCCATCGACGCTCGGCAACGCAGCTCCGGAGGGCCAAAAAATGGGGGGATTGGGCGGGAAGTTACGGAAGATAAGGGGGTGGCAATGCAGGAAAGTGGGGGGGGGGGGGGCAAAATACAATCAAGAAGTCTGTGAAAGCTGTGAGGAAAATGTAGGTCGAAGGGAAACAAAACAGTAAACTGGCTAAAAGGGAACAGGGCTGGCAGTGGCATTGGAGCGGGGCTGCAAACGGAGAACAGAAAGGCACAGAAATGCACGAGGAGGGATGTCTGAGTGTCGAGGTTTGTGGACCAGTGCGCACACGTCTGGCTCTCCTGGTTTGCTGAACAAAGCACACATCTGGAGGTCCTGCACTGCACCGTGTGCCTGCTGAACGCCATGGTGCCCTCGGAGTCCACCACCGCAACGCCCAGGCAGGCAGCACGCACACCTCGATGGCCGCCTGCAATTGGGTCTCCTGGCCTTTCAGGTTGTAGACCTGCTTCTCCAGGTCCTGCGCCACCACATGCAGGTCATCTTTGTATTGGAAGCAGTCCTTTTCCTCGGTGTACACGTGTTTGGTCTCCTGCGGGGCGGGGCGGGGTGGGGTGATGGGAGTGGCGGGGGCGAGGGCGGGCTCCGAGCGCCCTCAGTATTCTTGTGGCGCCACTCGTGACGGGCCAGTCCTGGAAGGTCGTAGCGGTATCGGGTTGCCGGAACTAGTCCCACCGAACAAGCATCTGACACTCAAACAACCCATCACAAGGGGGAGGGGGAAGGGGGGGCACTGCCTCGCTGCATCCCCCCCTCCGTCTATCTAAATTGGAGCGGGGAGGGCATTCCTGGGGGTGGCTCGCGGGCGTTGGCAGATACGGGAACCGGGCTGTGCGCCGCCCTACCGAATACTCCGCGACACAGGGTGATGGCATTGCTTTCCCTTATCCGCCATCATGTCGTTTCTTTTCCAGCCTTGCTAAGAAAATAGTCTGTGGCCACGTTACCCGACCTAAGATTCCAGTTTGATGGTGAAAATTCCTGAAGAAGCGAAATACATTCAAAAAATAAATTCCTGAAGATGAAAACTGTCAAATGATCAAGAGGAGTGCATGCTTTTCAAAAAAGCTTCTCCTGCACCGTTGGCCTGTGATTGCCCAACTTTAGTCAGGGCCGGGGCAACATCTTTAGAAATCGAGAGTGGAGTGGGGGAGGGGCGCCGTGTATAAGGACTGGACCTGCCTTCCCTGTGCCACCAACACAGCACTGCTCTGGCACCTGGTACAAAGGTGGTGGGATCCAAAATGGTGTTCACCCCCGGCATGCCCTGCGCCTAAGAGCACACCAGGGGAAGGAGCTGCAGGAGTCCCTGCGGGCCCACCCAGCTGGCATTCCAGAGGCCTGCGCAGGGACGGTGCATTCCCCTGTCCCATTCAGTGCGTAGGGCCCTCCATGCACCCGGGTAATCAGGTCACTAGTAGGAGGACCCATCTGCCACTGGTCAGCTGGGAGTTCTTTGCTGAGACGAGGCCAGCTGATGCGCGATGAGTATGCATTCCACCACAGGTCTACTGTTCCCAATCCACTCCATCTTATGCCGAACGACTCTGCAGCATAATGCGGTTGTCCCCCGAGAGAAACCCAGCCCCAAACTGCTTCTACAGCCCCACCACACAAGCAAAATCCTCCCCCCTCGACAGTGAAGATTCAAGAACCAAGCAGGGCGGCGATAGACACACCCGGTGGTACTGATTTTGCATCCTCTCCATATCCATCTCCAACTCCCGGAGTCTGAGGATGACGAGTGAATGGAGGTTCAAACAGCAAAATGGAGACAGGCAAGCGAAGAGAAGAACCACTGCACACACTCAATGAGCCATCGACTGGGGCTAGTGGTAACCGAGCAGAAGATGTGGGCAATTCTGGAGGAGACTGTGTTCAAAGCAGACCGTTGCATAATCATAAAGGGGGGGAGCGATTCTCTCATGGATTGGGCTGATCCACCCGTTACACGCACATACACACACACACACACACACACACACGTACACGCGCACGTGTGCACCCCCCCCCCCACACACAACACTGGAGTTGCAGGAAAGTGTACTTCTGGTTTAAAGCACTTGGCTGTGATTTGTGGAGCTGCGTCTGGGACTCACAAGCCTCTTAGACTGCCTCTGTTTTCTTGTCCATGATGACACAGTGGGCAAACTTTGGGGGGGGGGGGGGTCCCACAGCTCAGAAGACGGCCAAAGTTGGACATAGACCAAAAGACACCTGACAAGGCTATCGAGCTAGAGTACAGAGGAGGGACCATGGCGAAGTATATTGCCTCAAGACCTCAGTCAACTAAGGCCCTTTGGTGGCCATGACATCAGGCAATTGCAAAAAGTGTGACTACAATCAAAAATGAGCTAATGGCTCACCATCCAGAGCCTATAAGCAAGCTTGGCAGTCGCATGGCGCCATTCTCGGGTCGACTGGATGTGTTGGCTTGAAGCTGCATTTGGCCAGTCTAGGCTCCCCTTGAAATCTCAGCAACCGCAGTGACCCATAGGCCCAGCAGGACCCAATCACGTCACACACGCATGCGCGCGCGCGCATGCACACTTGTTCTTGCTTTCTCGGTACTGGAGATTCCACACAAGCTGGGCTCGTTTTGTGCTCTGCAGCTCCACAGTTCGCTGGGTCTTCTCATGCCGCGATTGCTCATCTTTATGCTGCTGCTTCTCCGACTGAAGCCTTCGGTGCAGGACCTGCTCCCGATCCCTACAAAAAATGAAGACAGTGGGGATGAAAAGCCCATGCACATCATGGACAACTTGCAGACAACGATCGCCACATCCACCACACACAACATGCAAACTACACTATCCACGGACACCACACACACACAGAAACAAACACACACACACACACACAAACACAAACACACACACACACACTTACACACACACATACACCCCGGGGGGGGTTGGGTTGGGTTGGGTTGGGTCAAGGCCTCGCCTGGTCGCCTACCCACGGTCCGCGCCGCCTTCCCTGCGGGACCCGACTGGGCGGCCGTACCCGGGTGTCCGGTCACAAGGCCTACCGGACTGTTGACCGCCCCCAGACCCCGCGGTGGCGCTCGCGGGCGGGAGATGCCGCCGTGCCTGTGTGTATGTGCCCTTGTGTGTCTGAGGGGGGGGGGGGGGGGCTGTGGCACACCTGCTTGCTCCATTGTTGTTCGGCGTTGGCGCACATGGCGCGGGGAAGTGTGTGCCTGGTGCTCCAGGCCCCGGCAGGGAGGCTGGAGAGCCTGACGCTGAGCCCGCCGGGGGAGATGTGGGCCTGGGCTCGCAACCTCCACGTCACAAGGACATGCTACCCAACCACTCCACGACTGCCTATTGGCACGGGAAGGCGGTGGTACGTGGCACGACTGGGGTCAGACCCGCACTCCTTGACTGCCTTAGGCACAGGTGGTGCTGCCTCGCGGGCTGGGTCCGGCTCCCACGGCCGAGGGCGTACCCTGGGCAGATGGAGGGGCACCAGGGCGCAGAGTGTGCTTCCCTGCCCTGGGTGCCACCAGTGCTGGCTGCACTGGCTGCGGCGCTACAGCCCGCGTAGACGAGGGGGCCCAGAGGGCACCACACCCGAATGGCCTCTCCGTTGAGGAAGGGGGGGGGGGGGGCAGGGGTCGGCTGGTGGCTGTCTGGCCTCCAGGGGTCACCCACAACTGCACTGGAATGCACGGGGCTGTGCTGGCCTAGGCGTCTGTGATGAAGTTGGAGGGGCACGAGCACACCTGGAGGTTCCCTAGGCAGGCCGCTCAAGGGATACCCACAGCGGTCAAGCTGTGAGCCCTTCACAACCTCCACTTTTTAGGCCCTGAGGGCGCCGACTCCGTGCACCCCTCCCGTCGGGGGCGCAGGCTGGGGGGGGGGGGGGGGGTAGGGTGGTGGATGGGTCTACCTGTTCACTTGTGTGGGAGAGGAGGACCACCTGCTGGGTTACCATGCGGGTCCCAGATCCCAACATACTTGTCGCTCGGCGTCCGCTCCCTGAGGGACCTCGATCACCATGTGACGGCCTGCAGTGAGGGTGTGAGGGCATGCGGGGGGGGGGGGGGGGTGCTGGGCCTGCTTTCGGTCCGGCCCCATTTCTGTTGGGGGGGGTGGGGGCAGCAAAAGGTCTGCTCCCCTGTTTCCTGGTCCCCAAGAGGAACCAGCCCACGGCCTGCACCCTCGCTTTGTGGTGGCTGAAATTTGGGCCGACAGAGACCCGGGGGGGGGGGGGGGGGACTCCCCGGTTCTGGGCGCCAACTACTCCCCCAATTAACCGTTGGCTGGAGGCCCCGTTGGGGGGGGGGGGGGGGGGCTTCGGAGGGAGGGTTCTGGGAGGGGCGACGGGGGGAGGGGGATCTTGGGGGGGGCCTTTTGCCCCTGGGGGCACATTGGCCGCCGACAGCCCTAAACCAAAAACAGGCCATATCTTGGGCTACATGGCTCAAAACGCAATTCCGAGCGCACCTAATCCACCCGCAACCACCCACTTTTGGTGGTTTCCACCCCTCAAAATTGCCCTAACCGATGCCTAGACCTAGGCCCAGTGGGCTGCGGCAAGCTGCAAGTGGTGGGTGCCAAAATGGGTCAACAAGGTCCACCGGGTGCAAAAAAAAGACTTTTTTCAAAAAAATGATCCTGGACCACATGGAATGCCAAAACAAGTGTTTTTGGCACATTTTGAGCTCGTGGTGGCCCGTTTTAGCTCTCCTAAACTCCCAAAATGCCTCGAAAATGGGCTGTTTTGGGACAAAAAGTGGTCAAAAATGGGTCAAAAATGTGGTTTTCCAAAAATGATCCCAGACCATCTGGGGTGCACAAACAAGTGGAATGAGCCCATTTCGAGCCCATGTTGAGCAAATTTGGCCCCTCTCGAGGCTAAAAGGGCCTTGAAAATGGGCCAATTCGGGACCACAAATGGCTCAAAAATGGGTCAAAACCATGGTTTTCCAAAAATGATCCTAGTCCAGCTGTGGTGCCCAGACAGATGAATATAGCTCGTTATCAACCCCTTTTGAGCTGCTCTCATCCAGTTAGCACGTACCTCATTTGTCTTTGAAATCTCCTAAACGATGTTCCTTCCCCCATCAGCTCGGTCCCAATATTCAATCCTGATAAGGGCTAAGGTCACCGAGCTGGTGGAACCAGTCTTGGTTTTATAACCCTCTTTAGTGTCTAGGGTAGACCGAAAAAGTTTGGCAAGCAAGCAAGCAAGCATGCACGCGCGAAATGGGCTAAAATCACAGCTCCGTTGTGGTGCTTCAGATTTGGCCAAAATTTTGGTGGATGCTACCTATGGATGTGAGGGACAACCACACAAAGTATGAGACAGAAACTCAACGGTGGCGGCCGGCAACAGGCGTCGCAAGTGCCGGACCTCCTTTTCAAAATCTGCAATTTAGGGCCAAAATCAGCCTTTTCTTTGCCCAAAACCACCCTAGAATGTGCTGAAAACGGCCAAATGAAGGGAAATAGTGGCTACTCTACACATGCAGCTAGACTTGCCGAAGGCCCCTCTAGGGCCCTCTAACTCCACAGTATGTCTGTGAACCACCCCCAAAAGGCCCCTATAAGCCCCAGAATTTGTGCACATTGGCCGCCGATAGCCCCAAACCAAAACAGGCCATATCTTGGGCTACTGGCTCAAAACGTAATTCCGAGCGCACCTAATACACCCGCAACCACCCACTTTTGGTGGTTTCCATCCCTCAAAATTGCCCTAACCGATGCCTAGACCCGAGTACCTAGGCCCACTAGGCTGCGGCAAGCTGCAAGTGGTAGCCCAAAGAGGTGGGTGCCAAAATGGGTCAAAAAGGTCCACCGGCCATGCCAAAACAAGTGTTTTTGGCGCGTTTTGAGCTCGTGGTGGCCCATTTTGGCCCTCCTAAACTCCCAAAATGCCTTGACAATGGGCTATTTCGGGACAAAAAATCAGTCAAAAATGGGTCAAAAATGTGTTTTTCCAAAAATGATCCTAGACCATCTGGGGTGCACAAACAAGTGGAATGAGCCCATTTTGACCCCATTGCAAGCCATTTTGGCCACTCCAAAGTCACAAAATGCCTTGACAATGGGTTGTTTTGGGACCAAAAATCAGTCAAAAATGGATCAACAATGTGTTTTTCCAAAAATACTTTTGGACTGTTTGGGGTGCACAAACAAGTGGAATGAGCCCCTTTTGAGCCCATGTTGAGCAATTTTGGCCCCTCTAAAGCCAAGAATGCCTTGAAAATGGGCCAATTTGGGACCACAAATGGCTCGAAAGAAGGTCAAAACCATGGGTTTCCAAAAATGATTCTAGTACAATTGTGGTGCACAAACAGATGAACAAAGCTCATTTTGACACCCATTGAGCTGCTCTCATCCACTTTCCAGTGCGTACCTCATTTGTCATTGATGTCCCCTAGAGTTTGTTCCTTCCTGCACCAGGTCGGTCCCAATATTCAATCGTGGTTAGGGTTATGGCTAGGGTCACCGAGCTGGTCTTGGTTTTATAACCCTAGGGTCACCGAGCTGGTCTTGGTTTTATAACCCTCTTTAGTGTCTAGGGTGGACCTAACAGGTTTGGCAAGCAAGCAAGCAAGCAGCAAGCAAGCATGCACGCGCGAAATGGGCTAAAATCACAGCTCCGTTGTGGTGCTTCAGATTTGGCCAAAATTTTGGTGGATGCTACCTATGGGTGTGAGGGACAACCACACAAAGTATGAGACAGAAACTCAACGGTGGCGGCCGGCAACAGGCGTCGCAAGTGCCGGACCTCCTTTTCAAAATCTGCAATTTAGGGCCAAAATCAGCCTTTTCTTTGCCCAAAACCGCCCTAGAACCTGCCAAAAACGGCCAAATGAAGAGAAAAAAGGGCTACTCTACACATGCAGTTAGACTTCCCCGTGCCGAAGGGCCCTCTAGGGCCCTCTAACTCCACAGTATGTCCGTGAACCGCCCCCAAAAGGCCCCAAAAACCCCGAGAATTTGTGCACATTGGCCGCCGACAGCCCCAAACCAAAGACAAACCATATCTTGGGCTACATGGCTCAAAACGCGATTTCGAGCGCACCTAATACACCCGCAACCACCCACTTTTGGTGGTTTCCACCCCTCAAAATTGCCCTAACCGATGCCTAGACCCGAGTACCTAGGCCCAGTGGGCTGCGGCAAGCTGCAAGTGGTAGCCCAAAGAGGTGGGTGCCAAAATGGGTCAGCAAGGTCCACCCAGTGCAAAAAAAATGACTCTTTTCAAAAAATGATCCTGGACCACATGGAATGCCAAAACAAATGTTTTTGGCACATTTTGAGCTCGTGGTGGCCCGTTTTGGCCCTCCGAAAATCCCAAAATGCCTTGAAAATGGGCTAGTTTTGGGACCAAAAATGGGTCAAAAATGTGGTTTTCCAAAAATGAACTTAGACCATTTGGGGTGCACAAACATGTGAAATGAGCCCTTTTTGAGCCCATTGCAAGTCATTTTGGCCACTGCAAAATCACAAAACGCCTTGAAAATGGACTATTTTGGGACCAAAAATCAGTCAAAAATGGATCAAAAATGTGTCTTTCCAAAGATACTTTTGGACTGTTTGGGGTGCACAAACAAGTGGAATGAGCCCAGTGTGAGCCCATGTTGAGCAATTTTGGCCCCTCTCAAGGCCGAAAGGGCCTTGAAAATGGGCCAATTTGGGCCCACAAATGGCTCAAAAACGGGTCAAAACCATGGTTTCCCAAACATGACATTAGTCTAGTTGTGGTGCCCAAACGGATGAATGCTGCTCATTTTGAGCCCCTTCTGGGCCGCTCTCATCCACTTTCCAGTGCGTACCTCATTTGTTGCTGAAGTAGACGATGTTCCTTCCCCCACCAGCTCGGTCCCAATATTCAATCCTGGTCAGCACTAAGCTGAGGGTTGGGGTGGGTGTTTGGGCCAAGGTTGGGTTTAAGGGTAGTGTTGGGGTGCAAAGTGGACAAAATTTTCCTTCTGGCGGCTTTGGTGCCCATGGAGCGTCGGGCGCCTTTGGCGCCCATGGACTCCCAAGGGCGGCACCTTTGGCAACTAACTGTTGGCCGGAGGCCCCTGGGAGGGGGGGGGGGGTAGTCGGCGTCCTAGGACCCGCGGAGTTGCGCCCCCCACCCCGGGACATACACACATACACACACACCTAGAATGACGGAAACAACAAGGTAGCAATGCCCAAGGACACAGCAGGTGAGGGGGAAAGAGTTGTGGGGTATGGGGATGGAATATCAGTACAGAAAAAGCCAAGGGTATGGGTATGGGCACAGGCACAGGCATCAGCACATCCATCACATAGTCACAGAGATGCCATTTCAAGCGCCGGTGCCAGCGTAGCATCACAACATAGACATTGGGCATGGGAACTGGCCGACACAAGGTGCAGTAGGGGTATGGGCTCCTGGAACACGTGCAACTTTTTGGACACCGTGAGGTTCCTCATATGTCAGTGAAGAAACCATGTTCACTGGGGCGTATCCACACTGTACTGTGTGTACCTTGGCAGAACTTGCACACCGCACCAAATTAACAACCTCCTTCCAAATCATCCAGCTGCCATTGCCCGGAAGGTGACTCCTTGAATCCCTGGGAAGGAAACCCCCTGTTCATGAGGGCAACAGCTCGTTGTTTCAAGAGTGTAATGAATCTTTTCCCCAGTCAATGTCACTGCCCCCTTCACTTGGTTGAAATTTTATGAACTTGCCGAAATCATTGCCCTGTCTCTCCATCAGAAGCTTCCGCATCCCCTGCGCGCCCCTCTTTCAAACTGGCTGCAGCAGCAGGTTTTGCTGCATGTTGTGCAGGGGCAGCAGCAGCACCACTCCCACCATCAGGGGAGCCAGCATGACAAGTGGCGGCATCATCAGCAGGAACAACGTCATCAGCAGCAGCAGAATCAGCATCAGCAACAACATCCTCGGTACGACCAAGAGCTTCATCACCGATAGCACCCCCACAGTTGCCTACATCTGACTGCTCTGGGTCAGTTTCTACCTCCCGAGCATCATCCACCACACATCCATCGTATCTGGAGCCACAGCAAGAAAAGCAGTAAGAAAGTAGCAAGAAACTTCCATACTGGGTGTCACTTGAACAAGATAAAGCATGTGTGGCCAAAAATTCAAAACATCAGCCAGCAGAAAGTAAAAACACCCCAAAAGATAAAAAGCAAGTGCTGGCTGCTAAAGGAGGGGGGGCATTCGTGGGCCATCCTCTTCAAAGTTGTGCACCATCTTCTAGGTCACTCGACCCTGTCATTCGTGCTATTCTTCACACGTTCATTAGCTGGCAGGCCCATTCAGGGCCCCTTGAAAACGCGGGTGGGTCTGAAAATCAGCTACCATCCTGAGAGAGTCCACATGAAGCGACAGTCCGAGGGCTGGCGATATCTTGCAAATTTGTTGGACGTTGGTGCAAATGCCTTCGTTTCTTACAGGTCACTACCTCCACAAGTGGGCGGTACACAGGAGATGCTGTACAACAACTCTACTGTTTGCACGTGGCACCACAGATTGCGCTTTGGGGGCCTGCCTTGCACTGCAGAACAGACCTGGTAGTCTTGAGAAGCGTCTCCTTCTTTTGCTGAACATGCTTAGACACATCTTCGGCCTGGATTTGGACTTTCTGATACTCTGTACTGAGTTGTAAAATGTTTGCAGACTCAGTGTCGACCTCCCTCGCCTGCCTCTGAGACAATGCATGGCAGAAAATATGGCAGGCAATTGCAGGTACAGAGAGTGTGTGCCAACGGCTGCAGCCCAATGGGACTGTGCGAGCGTAGGGCTGTAGAAGGAAGAGGCACAAAAAGTCCACACGAACCAACATTGAACAAATCGGCAATGCTGAAGAAGTGGAGACTCTTGAGAGTCAGTTGTCAAATTGTCTTGGTTACATGTGCTTCGGCTTCGTCGATTGCTACCTGAGTCTCGGTCTGCGCCTGCACAGGCGGTCCGAAAAATGCACAGGGGTTTTTACCATCAGATTGTCCCTTTATGCCATGCCTCGCACCCCTCCTTGCCCAAGCACTGCCTTCTCTAAGCAACACTTGGTATTCGTTCTGTCACTCCTCGCAAAAGGGATTTTGGTGGTATATTGTTTTGTCAATCGCAAGTTGCTACGGACAGGGCGTGCGCATGGGGGGGGGGGGGTCTTGAAGTGACGTCTATCTCGCACTGGTAAATTTCGCTGTAGGACATCTCGGGGAGGTTTCCATTCGGCCAGTGTGTACATTTGTGCAGCTCTGCAGGCACACCTTCTGCAGTTGCTGCAGTTCGTCTTCCAGTTTCGTCCACTGCAGTTCAGCTTCGGGAACAGTTTGGTTGAGGCGCATGATTTCGGTTTCCAATCTCTATAACATGACAAAGTGCTTACACTGTGGCCGGCCGTTGCCGACTCATCGGCCATGCATAAATACCATGCGGCCTGCTACCCAAAAAAATGTAAGCATGCGAGCGCACCCGTCACCACCATCTGGCAGCACCCACAGGGGGGGCGACTACAACCGGTCCGGATGCAACCCCCCCCCCCCCCCCCGAGCTATCTGTCAAAACTTGCGGGGGGGGGGGGGGGGGGGGCTGGGGGGCCAGTTGGGGGGGGGTCGGCTGGAGGGTGTGGGGGGGGGGGGTCCCAAGGTAGTGGGCCTACGCGCGACCCACTACTACCACATGCATACCTCCAGGGGGGATGTGTGTCTGGGGCGGGTTTGGGGAAGCTGCTGGTGGCTGTTGTGAAGCAGGGGCTGCAGATGGGCAGGTGTGTCCACAGTGGTTGTGGTGATCTTTCACTTTACAACAAACGACGTTTGCCTTGTCTTGCTAATTTTGGCGCTCAAAACATGGATGGTTTGATGAAAGGGAAGCATGCACAAAAAAACTTCGGCGCCGTTGCCATGGCCCCAACACCACTATCTCTCAAAACCCGGGGGGGGGGGGGGGGGGCTGGGGGTGTCGCATACAAGGACCGGGCCCGGCTGCCCCCCCCCCCCGTGGCAGCACCCAGCCTCTCTGGCCCCCCCTGTTGGATGTGACTGTTTAATTATAACGGTGGTGAATGGTGGTGATGTATCACGCAATGCGCAACAACATGTGATACATCAATACATGGTTGCCAGAGCACAGCAGCATAGACCGGCAGTGGTACGCACAGGTGCTGCCACCACACTGATACTATGCAAGCACAATTGCAGGCGGCTGTGCGGGTGACCAAGATGTCGCAAGAAAGGCACTGTACACAGAATATGGAGACTTGGTGTGTGTGTGTGTGTGTGTGTGTGTGTGTGTGTGTGTGTGTGTGTGTGCCATGCAGCATGGTTGGCGGCTGTTGCTCTGTGCCTGCTACCACTGGCCTTTACGGAGTCATCCTTTTCAGTTGATGAAGCTATGATGTCTCACCAACATCACTAAGGGGCAAGCCGCTCCACCAAGGGCCTAGTCCCGTGCAGGGGTATCCTTGTGCGTACCCCCTCTTGCCGGTCCACCAGCAAGGTGGCGGCGTCACTAGCACAGGGCTCACAGAATCACGAGACATCTACACATAACACACGACACACATCCGACGCCAAGACACTTCAGAGGGCTGCCTTGGACAGCCGGGCGCGAGGCCACAAGACGTCCCGCCTGTCTTGTGTGGCATCCTCGTGGTCAAGTAGAGTGTTTCCCCACGCACAGCACCAGCGCCACCACGGATGTGGGCAGGCATCCAGTCCCTCTCACAGATGTGGGCACTGCAGGACCAGGGTACAGTTTTGTACAAGCTGGAAAGCTTCGGATACATGGAACAGCAGTGCAGAATATATTCCCTACAACAATGAGGTTTGGGATGGGGCATGCCACAGGGGCATACAAGTTGGACAGTCATACAGTCTCGGGCATTGGGTGTGTGCATTTGAGGCCGACTGGCCCAAAGTGTCAGGAAAGGAACGCCATCTTAACATTTTCAGGCACACTGTTGTTTGCGTGCTTAGGTAGAGCATAACAACGCCCTCGAGCCGTGTCCAATGCAGCATGGGTCCATTTGCAACAAACCCAACGACAGCGCCACCCATCCTTGAAAGCCAACTTTTTACCATGCCCCAAGCTCCAAATGAACCACGTTGAGAAGGCAAGGAGCAAGTCTGCTCAGGCAGCCGGTGGGTGGAACTATTGAGCGTCCAAACAGCACACGCCAGCCAAGATGGGCCATGTGCATACTGTCATGGGGGGGCGGAGGACCCCTTGGGTTAATACGCCCCCCGCACATAGAAGTGGGCCAGAGCCCCTTTCGGGGGGGGGGGGGGGAAGGGGAGGCTAGAGGGGGCTGTGCAGCCGGCAGCCGGGGGGGTGGGGGCGGACAACATATTCACCGGGTGGAGGAGAGCATGATACCTGACATTGGGCGTCGCTCAATAACTGTTTTATGTCTCGTGAGGCTAGGTCAGAGCATCCCACACATACATTCCCAGCGCCTTTGGTGCCACCATTACTATGGGCCAAATCTGGCCACCCTCTGTCACCTGGCCCATAGGGCAGGGAGAGGGGGGGGGGGGGGGGTCGCGCGTATGAAAACTAAGGGGTGCTGCGCGACACGTGCGCAATCATTCAGCACAGCCTGTGGGTTGTCTGTCTGTCTCTGTACAACCCCTCGATAAACCAACCCCAACCCCAACCCCAACCCCAACCCCAACCCCCACCTCTACATCCACACTCTTTCCCCTGCTGTGGACATGTGCACACCTCCACATCTTTTTGCTTCTCCAGCTGCTGCCCCGTCACATGGTCCTTGTGCGCAACTTTGCTGCGGAGTTCATAGACTACTTGTTGTTGATTGTGCAGCCGACCCTCAGTTGCGGCGAGTTCCTCCTTCTGGATCTCCAAGTCATGCCTGCAGAGCACCATCCATATCTCATGCCCTTACTACACTGCGCTTCCCTGTCTCCTGCTCTCTCCTCCTTCACTCCATATGAATGGCGAGAGAGGTCAGGAGGTCACATGGTCCAGCTGATATGGCATGCGACGCGTGATCAAGAAGTCCCAAGATCGAACCCCAATGCGTCAGCCAAGGCGGAGGTGTGAATCAATGACCCCCTCAGCCCGGCAAGAAGGGACCAAGTAAAGATTCGCTGGTGCCTGGAGATCGACCGGACTACTGCCTATCTCTGGCCCCCACTGACCCTTCAACGCGGGCCTCCCTGGCAACTCGAAGGCCCATTTTCCGAGGCACAGGCTCAGCGTCATGGATGAGACAATGAAGCCAATGCATTGCACTGGTCAAGAAAAGCCGAAAGGCAAGGAAAGTGACACAAGGGTCCGCCAGGCTTGGCTGAAAGGAGCAAGCGGTGCCATGATAAATACGGGGAGGGGGGGGGGGGGGTTGCTCGGGGACAACATTGCCGGGGAGGGAGGGGGTGCAAGGGTACTGAGCACGCAAAACAGCATCTCACACCTCATTCGGTCCATTTCATGGTTCTGCTCTTCACGTGTCCGCTGCATGGCATCAAAATCCCCCTGCACTACTTCGTACGAACGACCTGACCATCAACAAGAGAAACCGGAGAATGGCAGCACCTGGAGGTAGAGACCTGTGGGAGGGGTCAGTGATAGGCAGCAGCACCTCCGTTTGGCATACCAATCTACAGCAGCCGTTCATACCTGTTTTCTGGCGCCGCCTCAGCTCCTGCTCTTGCTTTTCAGTGCGAGCGACGAGCTCCTGGTGCAAAATGAAGAAAATGAGCAGGGAACAGCACAAAGGACCCTGGGTGAATGAATCCACTTCCATATGCCACACCACTACTGCATCCCTCACCTTCCTTTACATTAGTGCCCCAGTTGTGGTGACTTTGCAAGCACCAAAAGCATGTTGCCTATGTGTTTGGATATACCTTGAGATAACCCCGAGGGCCATAGAATATACAAATTGGCTCTATGAGACCCAACTTGGGCACATGCTATCAAAAGGTGTCATGGCAGTAAAACAATACAAAAGCGGTCTTTCGGGTTTTTCCCCTAAACTATTCCCGGCCGAAATATACCCAATCCCTGAGAGATAGCAAACGTGTGGATGATGACCCAATGAGCACATTGCGAAGCCACATTGCTGCCAACAAACAAATAATGAAAAACATTATTCCAGGTCGACTCCGAGTCCCACCATGCGACAAACACAAGAAACACCACATTGCTCATTGTCAATGAGGTCGTCAAAATGCTCAATTTCAATTGGATTAATCTGCACTGTCACCAACCTCATCTGAGCTGCTAAGCTCATCTGAGTGCTACTTGAGGGCAGAGGAGGAATCTTGTCACTTTGTGCATCGGAGGCATGAGTGGCTCAGAATTAGAGGGCTGGGCTTCTTGCTTCCGTGAGTTATCTAGACCCCGCAAACAAGTATTCCATTGGTTACATGTTCATCTTTTGCCTGGGGCCACGATTCGACGAGGGTGCCGAATCATGCAGCCAACAAGCATGGGGACATGGGCAATTGACAGATGGGAGATATGGAGCAATCATTCAACGCTCTTTGTTATGCTCCAAAGTGGCGGAGAAAAATTCTACCGCGCTTCACACGGTCAGAAATTCCTTGGTGTGACCACCCCCTTCGCTTGTTGGACAGGGGGGTACACAACAGCAGACATGAATCCCAGGGCACGTGTGCAACGCACTTGTATTTCGTTGTGCCATGACAGCAGCTTGCCAGCCTCAACGTCAAGCGTCTGCGTTTCATGCAATTGGGCCTCCACATGGATCAACTCATTCTTCAGACTGATGACCTGGATTGAGGATGTGTAGATTTGTGCATGTGCAGGGTAGCAGGTGCGCACGTCGCAGACCTGCAGGTGCGTAGAAGCAGCACTGGGGTAGACGCACGCTGGCAGGTAAACAATTCTCCATGTGCGCTAGGGCAGGTACACACCCGCTGTTCCTGTAGCTCCATGTTCTGCCGACAGGTCTTTAGCTGCGCATCAAGATTGGGAACTTCCTGGCAAAAGCATATGGTGAATCCATGTGCACCACCGCATTGAGGGCGATTCAACAGCACAATTCCGGAACATGTAGGCAGTAAACTTTGGCCAAGTTAAGTAGACTAGGCTGTTGCAGTGATGATCACAGTAAAACACTCCACACAACACCCAAGAGTTCCCCTGAGGCTGCATCCAAAAATTCATTTACGCATTGCAGATACATATCTCTCAGGGTCGTTGGGGATTGCGCCAACTCGGTGGGTTTTTGGTGGTCGCCGTCATTGTTGCGTTATTTGTGCCCACTGAGTGTCCCGTAGGGGGGGGGGGGGGGGTATGTGGGTGGGGTATATTCGGAAACCCCTTGAAAAGGGCTATTTGGAACACCCTGGGTCTGCATGCTGTACTGACGACATGTTTGATATTTTCGTCCGTTTCGGACGGGCCTGTGTTCCTTGCTGCCTCTTTTTGTCAACAGGCAGCTACCATGCTGGATGGTGCCTATAAGTCTTCAGCCAGCCATCTGGACCAGCAGCAGACCCCTGTTTTGATCAGGGATGACAAGATTAAATGGTTGGATTTTGGTACAACCCCAGCCCCTGAGAACCTGCAGCCCCATCCTGGGTGAAATCAGGGTACAGTGAGACCATTGCCTGGTGCAAGGTCCAGCTGACCAAACAGCGCAACGTGGACCTGACAACTGACGGTCTGTGGGCCATGCCTCTCAACACGGGGTGGGTGCCAGTCAAGGCACGCAGGCTGCAGGATTGAGAAAAACTGAAAAAATATGTTCCGATTTACAAGCAGGGGGATGTGTGCCCCAATGGGGCCCCTGCCCGTGTGGAAAGGGGCAACAATGACGACGATTCAGATTCAGAATAATCTGTGGTCCCTCGAGCATTGCCTTGTCTTGCACATCGTCCACTTTGCAGCTCCATTTGCCCAAAAATGTGATCATCTACCTCCTCCCCCCAACCCATACATTTCTGAAACGGCCTTTTCTCACAGATTTCAAAAAGTATACACAACCCCCCCCCCAGCGGGACGAAATTTTGGCGCATTTGGACCAAAAGTTCAAAAGTGCCAAAACCCACCGTGTTGGCGCATCCCGAGAGATATGCCTCTTCTTCTATTTGTTCAATTATTTACAAATAGTCCTGGTCTTGTTGAGCCGATAACACAAAAGAAAATTGTACACAACGAAGTCATTGTCGAACTGCGATGCCCCAAGTTCACGAAAAAAACGAAATCCAAAAAGGCAATTCATGAGTCATTTCCAGAGAGACAAATGTCAAGTCAGTCATCTCAGTCTGCAAAGACTGGTTTCATCAATTCAATCATGCAGTGCTTGATTGTGATGGTCCTGCAGTGGTATTCCCGCATTTGAATGGGTCGGGCTATCCCAAGCTGGCAATGTGGCATTATGCAAGGGTCGCTTGTGAAGCGTGCATGTGTAGCCCTTTGTGTCTGGGAGTGCCCCATCCCCCCCCCCTCGGCCAGAGTGTAGTTTTGTGGTTGGGGCTATTCTTTGTCTACCCGAAAGAAAAGGGCCCGATCATCCAACGGCATATATCAAAGGCGCCAGAAGCCCCAATACCTTCAGTTGAAGTTGATTCAAGCGGTACTCCAACGGCAGCAAGTCCTTCATTAGGTTCAATTGTCGCGTGATCTCGTGCTCCTGCTTTTCGCGTTCCTCCAAAATGGCCGGCGCCCGGTCACACTTGTTCTCCTGATCGCGCACGAACCTGCAGCCCAAGGCACCGCTGCAGGCGTACATAACCCCAACCACCGCATGCACAGGAAGATGGAATGCATGTAAGTCAAGACCGCTCGCCCACATTGTGCCAATACAAATGCAAATGAGTTTCATTCATAAATCCATCATAACAACATGCCAAAACAATCAGTATTCAACCTAGTACAACTCTATTTGGGCCCACTATGGTGATGGGAGCATAACACCCCACGTTCATCAATTAAGAGAAACGGCAGGTTGAAGAGAAACTGTGGGGATCAAGTGCATGATGGGACCTGTGTGACTGGGAGATTGTTTAAATGACATGGTGTCTTGCAAATGCCTGTGCACGCCAGCCCTGAAAGTATGGGGAATAGGGGGCTGCCCCCGCCACATGGCATTGAACCTGTGACAAAAATTGCACCCACCTGCCCGCCAAACCATCCACAAACCTCACGGAGAAGATCAGGTGTTCGTAAATGCAATCTGTTCGTAAACACGCTATTTTTGGAGCAATGGAGAAAAAGGGGTAGGTAAGGAGTTTGGCACACTGTCGTTGTCCGACGGGACGGACCCCCCCCCCGTCACCGGTTCTGGGTTGGCGTTGGCCGGCGTTGTGGGAGACTGGAACTTTCAGCGCCAGTGGACAGGGCTGTTACAAGGACAGGGCGCATACTTCTTCAGCTCCGCATCCGTCAAGCTGCGGCTGCACGTGGGGCACGTGTGCTTCTCCTTGGCGCTTTGGATGAATTGTTTGTAACATTTTGTCAGGGCTTTCGTGAAGTTGATTTGCTTCTGCACAAGGTCCATGGCACACACTCACGGCACGCTCTCCCGTTACCGCCTCCCGGGTACGAGGCCGGTCCTGTCTCGTGGTGCCAATCCTCTCGCACCCTTTTCCATAAGCGAATCTTTTTATCTCTCAGCCAAGCTCCCCTTTCAGTTGTCCTGAACCACCTCTCTGCCCTTCCCACGACCTCGCACACCCCTCTGCTCGGACCTGTCCCTCTCCTGTTTCGATAGAAACTGAGAACCTGAACCTTCTGCAGCTCGTCTTCGTTGCTCTTCAGAGACTCTGTGACGGACTGTGTCACAGAAGCAGACATGATTTGCTTCTTTTTGAATGCAATCTCTTCCTTGTACTCTTTGATCTGTTTTTCCAACTGCAGATGTCAATGAAACAGGAGATGAAATAAACAACCAGACACAAACATCGGCTTGTATATGACAATACAAGGGGTGTCACTGTCATCATCTCATCTACAGATCTTTGTGTGATGCCCGCATCATCCCTGTATCATCCTCGTCGTGCGGTCCGGGCTGGCGACCAGGGGCCTGAGGAGGTGTTCGGATACGCAAACCTTTCTACGACCAAACGTACAACGCGTTCCCCTTCTGTACGAGTCAATCCCAGGGGAAATGGACGGCACAAATGCGGGGCGGGCGTCCAACCCATGGCATTTGACCCATGAATGGGACGTGTATCATCTCTGAGCAATCTTTATACATATTCTTTGTGTGATCCTGGTCATCATTGTATCACCCCTCATGCGAAGCTTCGTGGCGCGGTCGAACGGGGCTGGCAAAATGATCCGGAGCTGTTACTGTCGGTTGCCGAGGGGCAGGAAAGAGCGCAGGGTCGGAGACTCCACCTACCCAGGGGGGGGGGGGTCCCTCTTGTAATGCGTGCCTGGCATGGGAGATCCTCCAAGGCGCTCAAACCCCCAATGGCGCTCAAAAGTCGGGAAACAACCCCACCCTCCGGAATTGACGTGACCTGAATGCATTTTGGCTCGGAACTATCGCAAAGAGCAATGGTATCTCAGCACCCTCTTCAGTCACCGACCAGCAGCAGATGCAAGCTGCAGGGCTAAACCGTTGTGGGCTTGTACACCACATGTCACGTTCAGTTTGAACAAACCCAAACAACTGGTCCCAGAAATGGGGGGGGCACTCAACTGCAATCCAATGCGCCCACACTTCCAACATTTTGGGCTTCCCGGACGGAGGGGGGGAGGGGGGACAGTGACCTCAACCGCAGCCCAAAAGCGGCACATTTGAGATCCCCACGGACCTCTGACCATTTGACCGATACACGAGTGCAGGGAGTGAAATGAAAGTGTTGCTGTTCGTGGGAGAGGAAGGGGCAGGAGCTTAGGGTCTCGCAGGATCTGGCGGGGGGGCCATGGTCATTCAAATCGAAATGCTCGAGTTCCACGAGAAAAGGGGTCTTGTTGTGAACGAAAAAGAGGGGGGGGTTCTTCTTTCTAATGCCACCTTTGAGATCAACATGAAAATTTTTCAGGCAGAATCGTAAGCGGAGATAATTTCCCGGGACCTGGGGCGCCAACTGTGTGGCCACTAACGTTGTTGGGCCGCAAGAATGAGGGAGGGGCGAGGGGTATTGGCCTGCATCTGAGCGCCCGCCGGGGACCCGGCGTATGTTTCGCATCCCATGTGCCCTCTCTTGCAGCAGGTCGTTGCCTGGCAGCGACACAGCCTCCGCACACCACCCCACAAGACCTGCGCAGATTCTGCCTGACATTTGGATCGCTGTTCGACAGCCGATTGATGTTGACTGGAGGCCCTTTCCCTCTCCAGTTGCTTCTCTCGGACCTTCTCAGGCAGGGCTTCGCTCAACAAATGCGGCTGCACTTTGCGGCCCAACACCTTTGTAAACCTGCAGGCACCACCATCGCACCGATGTGGATGCGTTCGCTGGCACCCCCCCCCCCCCGCCCCGCACCCGCCCCGCACCCGCCCCCACCCCCGCTTCGGGGACATATCCTTTGCATCCTCAGGCCCGTTCTGCCCCTCTGCATGCGGCGGCAAGGTCTGCACCAGCAACGCATGAATGACGTCATCAAGGGCTTGCAGTGGGTGGGAGGGGGGGGGGTCCCGTAATGCGGTCTTCATCCCGATGGGGCCCACCCTGACTCGATGGTCTCATAACGCATGTCCCGCATCCCCGGCCTGCACGCACCCCCCCGGTCCGGGCCATATGAAGGGATGGGGGGGTGGGCACAGTCAGTCTGCGCGTTGGGTTGGTCAGGGATCGTGAAACGCTGGGCCTAAGTTCCTGGCGCTTCATAGAAGAGCGTGAAAAATCACTCATTGACGGACAATGATGGGTCAGTATTTGGGGGGTCCTGTTGATGAAGCCCCCTTTGAAGCCTCCCTCATATCGTGAAGTTCAGGGCCCCGGGGGGGGGGGGGGGGGCGACTACAACTGGTCCTGATGCGACACCCCCCCCAGCTATCTGTCAAAACTTGCGGGCGGGGGGCAGTTGGGGCGGGGGGGGGGTGTATTGGCAGCTTGGCCAGGGGGGCGCGGCTGCGCGCAACCCACTACTATCACATGCATACCTCAAGGGGGTGTCTGGGGGCATGGGGGTATAGAGGTATGTATGCGATAATAGCGATATCTTGTCTTTTCCAGAAAGAGAGTCTTAAGGGTCCTAAGGACTAAAGGCATAGTACCCCTCTCAACTAAGCATGGGACAAAAATTTTGGCGCCGTTGGCGCCATGGCCCCCACACCGCTATCTTTCAAAACTCGGGGGGGGGGGGGGGGCTGGGGGGTGTCACATACAAGGACCGGGCCCGGCTGCCCCCCTGGGTCAGGGGCACCAAAGGCTCTTTGACACGAGGAAGTCAAGTCAGACGTGGCAATTTCCATCGTTCGGCCGTTTTGAACGGGTTTGAGGGCCACCTGTGCAGGAGTGTTGCTCCTTGAGGCTTCGGGAGGTTTGGTTATGGCACCGCAACTTTCCCGCAATTTGCCGCAATTGCATTTGACCCTTCCTGACTGCAATCCCCCCCCCCCGCATGATGAGGCATGTGCGCTGAAGTCCTGGGCAGGACACACACAGGGACTGGGCACGGGAGGAAAAGCCCGCCGCGGTGCAGTGCACGTCCCTGTGCCATCGGCGAGCAGTCCTCGGCCATTCTACTGTGAACCCTGAAGCCCAAGCACGCAGTACGGCCCGCGACAGAGCGCCGGCATTTGTTGATGAGGGGCACCAACGCCTGGAAACGAGGCGCCTTAGCGGCGTGTGGTGCGCGCTGATCTGGAGCGGCCCAGACCTGCCTGACGATTTGCGCGTCATTTGTGGTGCAGAGCACCCGACGTCATGGTCACTGAACGTGAAGCCTGTTGGCGCCCGCACGTGTGGACGCCTCAGGGCAGTGAGGCTGCCACTTGTTTGGGCATCCCAAGTGGTCGAGGAACAGATTTGCAAAAACATGTTTTTGCCACTTGTTGACCCCATTTGGTCGCAACGGCAGGTTTTCAAGAAATGCTGCTGCCCTCAGCGGGCATGCAGACTGCAGGAGACCAGGATTCTTGTGTCATGGACAGTGCGCCTGCCCGCATTTCGTGGCCTCTGCCCCCTTCCTGACCCCATTGGCGCCAGGCACCTTCTGGGCGGAACCCTCCTCTTCGCAGTGACCCGCGAGAACCAGCCGAGAACCAGCTTTGCGTGCGCTGAGACTCTGACTTTCCATGCGGATCCACTCTGGACCCAAATAGGGTCAAAAGGTGGTTGTGTGTGTGTGTGTGTGTGTGTGTGTGTGTGTGTGTGTGTGTGTGTGTGTGTGTGTGTGTGTGTGTGTGTGTGTGTGTGTGTGTGTGGTCGACGGTTGTGGAGACATATGGAGGATTTTGTAGAGTGAAGAGCGTCGAAGAGGGCCGAAGAGGGTTGGTTGTACAGACTCGACGTAATGAATCTTCCGATTTTGAAATTTTTTCCAAATCTTTGCGTTTTTGTATTGTTGTTGTTGTTCCGTCGACAACCCTCAACAATCCTCTACCACCGTCTACAACTTTCCACCCACGATACGGGGCATACAGACGCATTGGCACAGGCATAGGCACAGGCACATGCATCACAGTGTGACCTGGGAGCCCAAGTCGCATAATGAGCGTCAGATCGCTGCGTCCGATTTGCGATATCCTCTCGGTACTGCCTGGCCACAATGCAGTGCAGAATACAGACACAGTGAGGACTGGCGTTTGAGAAGGGGCACCAGCCTGTTTGTGTCCGTACTGTCGTTGACGAAAATGTCGGCGACAACTCAAATCCCCCGAGCCCTGGTTCCGTCCCTGTGCCACGCGGTGCCGTGATGTCTCAACGTGTCAAATAGGGCCCGAGACTTTCACGGCCCGTATTCCTGTTGCGTGTCAATGCGGGAGAGGGAAGAAGGGCCGGGTGACTCCCACCCGTCCCTCGCATACACGGCTATCAAGGACGCCCTCCTGTGCACAAGAGGTACAGTGGTTCACAGCACAGCCCCGCTGCGTCTCCGTCCAATACCTCGCCCCAATGCACAAACGCCTCATGTTCCCCTCTCTCGCACACGTACAGCCGTCTTGCAAAAGATCAACAGCAAATACGCTGCGCGGCTAACACTTGTAAAATTGCTTGGCCAAGGATCAGAAAGCGGTTGCAGAGTTGGATGTGGAGGTTGCAATCGCTGTAGCGAGTGTGAAGGATACGGCTGAGCGCAGCTGACCATTAATGTAGAGGGGTGGGGTGGCGGGGTGGGGGTGGGTGGGGGAGAGAGGGGAAGGTAACCCCCGCCCCGACCCTTTCTCCATTCACACAGGCCATCCTGACGTCTGCAGAGGAGACGCAGAAAAAACCGATGGCCACGAAGTGGCCTTTTATCAGCCCACGAGTGGGGGGGCCCAGCTGGTACTGACTGGGAGGGGGGGTCCAATGTGACAGGGGTCCATCACGGTACTGGTCAGTGAAAGCGGCAAATGCTGCGCAGTGCAGACCAGCAGCACTCCCATAACACTCCACGCATCGCTCTCTTGTACACGGACATTGGGAGTCTCGGCACTTTTTGGGCCCGGAAAGAGCCAACACGCTCAATTTCCGTGACTGGAGATGCAGGTGCCACGGAAACATGCCGGAGCGGAATTCCCTGGACACAATCCGTGGCCGGAAACATGCCGGTCTTTGTAGCAATCCATGTGTCCAAATGAAGTCCAAACGGACGGACGGACAGAGAGACACAGACTGACACATGAAGAGAGAGGGAGAGAGGGAGGTAGGGAGGGGGGGGAGACAGAGGTTGAGGGGGAGAGAGAGGTTGAGGGGGAGAGAGGCAGAGAGACAAGACAGAGAGGGCTGGGGAAAGCAGACATAGCCATTTCGTCCCATGACATCTGGTGCACCAACTGCCAGTGGTTCAACCTCAACAATCCCCAGTTGATCGCCGATCGCCGGTGTTCAAACAAACGCCAAACCGCCGTCCTGCATGCCCAGACTATCCCATGAAACAACGCCAAACCTGTCCCTGATAGGAACCCTAAATATAGACAGAAAGAGAGACAGAGAGAGAGAGAGAGAGAGAGAGAGAGAGAGAGAGCGCGCGCGCGAGAGAGAGACTTGATGGCTACTGCTTGGTCGCGTTGATAGGCTTGTGTGTTTAATTCTTCCTTCAACTCCTCCAACTTCTGAACTGTGCGCTTCAGCTCGTGATCTTTGGCATTGAGCTCAGCAATTCTTTTGTCAATGCCGCTCTCCTGAAATCCAGCGCAGCACACGACACCACCGGAAAAAGGGGTGAATCCCATGAGCGCAGCGATGCAAGGCGGCTGACAGCCCTCGTGTATGACCCCTTTATCCCCAACATTTTTCTGCACCACACAAACAAACACCCGCAAAGCGACCCGGCACAGGCAAAACATGTAGCGTTCCCCGTAAACATACCGCTTTCCTGGCCTCAAATTCATGCGTCAAACTTTCCACCTCCGCTTGCGCCTTTTCAAGGCTTTCTGAGCGAAGAAAAGGCGTTCACAAGCGGGAGATGTGTGCCATGTGTGCCATCGGCTATTGAATCGGCCGTTAGCACAGCCTCCGTTAGCACAGCCCCCCATGTTCCAGAGCAACACACTTGGCCACCCGGCAGCAACAGACGGTGGCCAGCCCTGAACTGCAAAAGGACACCGTTCCATACCGTGTCCCTATGCGTTGGGATCGAGCAGGGAAGGGGGGGGAGGGGATCTGGTTGGCAAACTTTCATGTTTTTCCCACCAAAAATTGCGGGCGAGGAAGGGAGAGGGTCGTTGGGGGCCAGGAGCGAAAGCCCCCCACAACCCCGATCCCAATCCGTGAGGTGCTGCGCGCATGCACACAGACTTGGATGCCGCGGAAATGGGTACGTGCGCACACACAGATGCATGCACCAAAGTACCTGCGCTTTTGTTGAGGAGGTGGATCTGCCTCATGAGGTCCTCAAGGTCCTTCTGTGCTTTCTCAACCTGCAGCGGAATACAGAGTCGCTGCGGGTTCGAGGGCCGCAGAGGCCTGTCTCCTGATGCGTGTCCCGCCTCGACATGGGGCATGGCATGTCAAACAAGGCGGAGTCTTTCCCAAGGATCGAAGCATGAGGACTCGCATGCGTGTGCGCAACGGGGACGACGGGAGACCGTCACCGATGGCAACATTTGACGCTGGGGGCATGCTGCGCCGAAGGAAGCCGCAGCAGCGTGCCGCAGTGTGCTTGCGGTATGGCGTTTGTTGCAATACCTTTGGTGTGTGTGTAGGGCGGGGGGGTGGGGGGATGGAGTATGTTGCATTTCGCTGCAGCATGCTGTTGAACTTCGCTGTGATGAACAGAACCAATGAGAAAAAGGCCACTGGGGTGTACCAAAGCAGCTAAAAAATCACAGATGGGAAAAAAAGAGAGAGGACAGGCAAAAAGCAACGGGTAAACAAGTCAAATGTTCATGGCAAGTTCAAATCGCAGATTTGCACTTGCATGCCATCCTCAAAGCATCCCATGTTCTTGGCACGAATGTGAAGCCAGGAACCGCGGACCGCCTGAGCTTGTCCACTGACATTTTGCGCGATTTGGCATGCTGTATATCAACAAGAAAACCAGATTCCAAGGGCGTGAAACTCGGTTACCACACCTCCGATGATGTCAACAATGCTTTTCTGCAGCGAACATGATGCTCCAGGGACAAAAAAGCCTTCATTGACAGCCAAAATGGCACACAGAATGCATCACAATTTGCCAACATTCTGCCAATTTTGTGCCTCCATACTAAAGCTACTGATGCTCACCTATGCCTTCTGAAATGGCCCATCAGAAACGATCTAAAAGTGCGGCTTCAAGTTGTTTGCCCAGGCTTAACACTTGACATGTGTAGAGTCACAAAGATAACAGAAGGGAAAGGATGTGAAAGGAGGGCATGAACGGAAAATCGCAGCACACTGCGGCGGCACCGTAATCACCCAGCAAGCCATGGCCGTGCTGTACATTCCCAGCCCTGCCACCAATTTGTACAGCTACTGCACCAATTCTTACCTACTGCACCAGTATGCGTTTGGTGCAGCCCAGCTGTGACGTAGTGCACGCAGGCCAACGATGGACGCAGTATGGCGCACCGCAGAGTGACGCAGACCTGACAACTCTTGTCGCTGATCAGGTTACGCTTGTTTTGAAGCTGGACCCTGCACAGAACACAGGGATGCAGCGCTGTGCAATGCCCCCGGCGCAGCTGAGGATACTGCACAGAATGTACTTGGCATAACGGCATTGTGCATGGGACTCGCTGTAGTGAAATTCTACGATACGCTGTTGTGCCCTACACCACGGACCGAATACTCTGTACCCGATGTACATGAGGAGGCACAGCGGGAGCCAACATCTTTGGGTTCAAGAAATGTGGGTGACAAAAAAGCACCGCATCACAGCTGCACTGCACACCCCATGACACACCCGCACGTACCGTCGTACCTGCTGTCCGCAATGGCTTGCTGCTTTTTCGTCAACGCCGTAGCGTGCCTTGCTTTCAATTCACTCTGCTGCGTGTGCAGCCCATTGATCTTGTCCTCAAACGACTGAAATCCATGAGCGACACCAGACAATATTACGGCACCAACCGATTTCCTCTGATGGCCCCAATACCAATGGAGCCACCCAGGGCTAAGGGGCTCCCTTTCTAGACCAGCAAGGGCTGTGCGATGCAAGAGCACGGATGGAAGTGCGACTGACTCACAACCGCTGTCGCTGGACCACTAAACAACGTCCGTGAGCTGCTAAAAGTGCACAGCATCCGCTCACCACGAGGCATGCTGCGGAAAGGAGACCACTGTGCTTCAAAACGCATTCGGGGCGGCAACAAATTGATTGAGTTGGGGCGGCTTGAGGGAGCAAACTTGAACGGAGCAGGGCGTGGCGTGTCCTGCGTCCGACCAGGTGACATGCACTCGCCCACACGCCACAAATAACACCGCCTACTGCACACACGGCGTGCCCAGCTTCTGGGACCAGGCGGCTGACTGCGAACGTCACCACTTCTCTTCCGACCAGGAGTGCTTGGGAGTGCCTTGCTAAATTGCACAAATTTGGCTGTGGCAAGCCCGGTTTGCATTTACACGGGTGCAGCCCAGGCACCACGTGCTACTCCATTTTGACCACCCGGTTGGCGCTGGGTTGGTGCTCCTCGTTGTTATCGCATGCATCACCTATGCAAGGCACTACAGCCCACATGGGGTGCCGACCATGGCTCCCCTCCTACTCATTTGGGCACCCAAACCCACCCACCACTCCACCTCACCCAAATCATCTCTTGGGCATCATGGATAAACCAGCTGCCCCCCGACAGGTGCACATCCTCAAACACTGCAACACCTAGTGGACGGTGGAGTGGGACAAAGATGCCCAAGTGTAGCGGACCACTTGCCCACACTGCGGGCGGGCAATGAAGAACCAGACCCGCCACGAGGATGGCTTGAGGAACCACTGTCTCAGCCCAGCATGCGTCCACTGCGGCGCATTTATGGCGTGAGTCCATCGAGTGCGGATGATGGTCCTCATCTTAGCCTACGAGCCATAGGGGGCTGCGTGCAAGGCCAGTGAAAACGGTCACAGCCTTGCAGCACGTTGTGGCCGGGGCGGCTGGATCTGTGTGGCCACCTCCACGTCATTGGCGCCGCCAACTTCCTGAACGCTATCCATTTCACTTCCGCTCTAATGTCAGAAGCACCCAAGCCACTACTTCACTTCCAGCCCTTCCGCCCCAAACGGCGGGGCTGCAGTTGAAAGTGGTAACGAAATGGGGTGCTAGCGCTT
Source organism: Eutreptiella sp. 'Long Island Sound 2002' (assembly GCA_964036045.1). Lineage (NCBI taxonomy): Eukaryota > Euglenozoa > Euglenophyceae > Eutreptiales > Eutreptiaceae > Eutreptiella > Eutreptiella sp. 'Long Island Sound 2002'. The sequence goes on along the minus strand of OZ038378.1, from coordinate 16,150,266 downwards.
TCGGCGAAAAAGGACCTGTCGCGAGTTGGAGGATTGTGACCCCGTTGTCGAGGACAAGAAGGCCTGGCGGTAAGCTCCTTCCCGGACAAGGCCAGAGCGACTGACACCATGACCCCGTCAGTTTGCCACCCAAATCCCTGCCTAGTGCAGCCCATTGGACCTTCCGAAGCTCAAGGACCGGTGCTTCTAGCTGCCGGTAGTGGTGGGTGCCGCAAACCTCCCTTGATTCCGCCCATTCTCGCGTCCCATTGCAGGGATCCTCGGACCCCCCATTGGCCCCCGGTCTTGCGCTCCTGGTTGGTGGCTCTCTGTATGACGCGCTGTCTGTGTTTCAGCAGGTGTGTGCAGCTCTGGGGGGGGGGGGGGGATAAAGGCGGAGTTGGTTTGCTGGTTGGTACTTGTGGCACTTGGGTGTTCCACGGTGGTGTGTGGCGTTTTGTGGCGTCTATGCTGTTCCCCCTCTCACCCACCCAACACGCCCTTTCTCTTGGGCGTTTGAAGATGCGGTCCCCGAAAGAAGACATGCAGGGCAGCCCATGGTGGGGGCTTTGGCGCCGGTTGTTGTGTTGTGGTGACACCCGCTTATCGTGCTGGGGGTGGCCGTTGCCCAATGGCCTCGCTTGGTGTGGTCTTGTGGAGGGTTGTTGTCTTTGATTGAGCCGCCAGGTGGGCCAGAGTTGTGCAGCCATGCCCCCCCCGCCCCTCTGCATAAGTACAGGCGACGTCAGGAAAACAACTACTTGGACAAGGCCATTCTTGTGCACGACCCGTGGTACGACAAAGAAGGGCCTGAAACATGTAGAATCTGAGACCTCTGGATCCCTTGCCCTCTACAACGTGCACGCAACCAGATCACGGTACATTCTTGACCACAAAGTCTGTGGGCAGAAAAACAACCGTATGACGGGGTCATGGTAATTAGACATCGCCCATCTTGCGCGAGGGGGGGGATTGGCTTGCGTCGGCACTTTGGTGTGCAGCACAGAAAAATACCTGCAAAAATCTCAGGATACCCTCGCCGGTCACAAAGCCCGAGGGATGCACGCCACAGACGTCCATACTGATGTTGTACTCCCGGCAAACGTTGTGGATGATGGACTGCAGGTCCTGGAGCTTGCTTTCATATGCCTCCTGCTCCTTCTCCAGGACCTTGGGATCCGCACGCAATGGTCAGGGTTTGGGGGGGAGACGAGCACTGGCCTCAGCAGTGGCCACACCTGGCCCCAGGCACAGCAGCAGCAGCAGCACTAGCACTCCACGACCACCACCACCACCACGGAACTAGTGCGCAGGAAGTGCAGTGCATCCCAACGGCTGTGGGGGGCACGCTTAGACACACCAACACAACCCCCACCAGCACGACCAAAATCACAAATATCCGCAGCTGACCCCGCAACCCCACCACCAGCAACACGCCCAGCAACAACACCAGCGCCAGCAGCAGCAGCAGCAGCAGCAGCAGCAGCAGCAGCAGGTACCGGTGGAACAGGCTCACCTTACGATTGCATGTGACATCATTCCACTCAGCCTCCAATTTGCTGATCTCCGCCTTCTGAGCCGCCAGCTTGTTCTCGGTGCGCTGGCACTCACTTCGCAGCTGCTCAAAATTCTTGTCAAAGGCATCCATCTGCCCCATCAGCGAAACATCATCGTCTGCAGAGAGACAGGTCTGTGCTGCTCCCTCCCCCCGTTTTTGGATGTGTAACCAAAAGTAGGCCGGCAAAGCAATGCTGGACAGGAAGGGAGACCCATTGCAGATCAAACTGCACATATGAGCAGGGCACGTGCGCACAAAAGCTCAACCCCCTCCACCTTGCGGAAGAACAACCAAAGACAGGAAAACAACAGCCAAACAGGTATCCTGCGCTTGGACAAAGACTGTGCTCACGCAAAGCCCACAAGCGAATTTGGGGAGTTGGGAACCATTGCAGCAACCTTCGGAGACAATCACATCGGAACAAACAGAAATGGGTTGGATTCTCAAGCAGATTGCTGCTGTGAGCCAAAAGGAAGCACTGTCAAATTCGGTGAACATGGACATAATTCTTCCCATTCATTGCGTATGTGAGTGTTGCACGTAAAACAGAACATATCTGTTGCACACGAAGAACACGCTGTGATTAGAAAACTCGTCATGTTGTTGGGGAGGCTTGCGTGAACAGACACAGCAACCATCTTTCCTCTCGAGCTTCATGAATTGCCATCCTCCCAACGAAATGCGAAAAAATGCGGGGAAAATGCGGTTTGCACCCCCCCCCCCAAATTGTTTGATGAGCAGGGACGGAGAGGGGCACAATCGCGACCCGAAGGTGGAGAAAATTGCCTGCCAAGCCTCCGGCTTGGTTCATTTGTGCTGTCTTGCCGTGGAGGAAGACCTTCGCTTTGCGATGAAGCGGGTTTCCGGGTCTCAGATCGGTGGTGTAAAAAATCATGCAGCAACCCCCGCACCTCGCGCCATCTACTCTGCTGCTAGCGCCAGCAGGCGTCATTGGGCACAACCGGGCCGCAAGGTTTCGAGGGGGCGCTCAATCACTGATGTGGGCTGTGACGCCCGAGGGGTCAAGGAGCGGAGGCGGGGGCATAAAGGCCTGTCCTGCGTGCGATGTTGCACAACCAGGCGCATGTCACGCAGCATTTCGTTGAATCTGCACATAGTCAGGAGGTGCCGCAATGGCACGCGAAGCTGGCGGACCAGCCCCACCAAGTGCAGGCGTGCCAGCAGGCCATGCCATACCTGGATACTCCTCTTCTATGTGAGCTTGAATTTGACGCATGCTCTCTTTGGCCGACTCGATCTTGGCTGTCTGTACACATAGAACAGGTGTGTGCAATTGGAATTCCTCGGACTCTTTGAAGGGCCCCTGCCCATGCACCTCCCGTCTTCCCCTGTCGGGGCGCATCCCACTACCAACAGCGCAATGGGGCACGCGATCGGGTGAACTGGTGCCTCCAGGCGGTGGTCCATGGCGACGGCCACTCGTCCTTCGACCCGTTTCAGGTCTGGTGGGCCAGAGCACGGTGCTTCGTCTGAGCTTGAGGTCTTAACATCTCAAGTCCCAGTCGAGCACAGGGAGCCCATTGACGGGCACCGCAAGGGGAAAGAAAGGATGCAGACTTGGGCGGAAGGTGAGATTGATGAGGGTCGGGTCGAGCACCATCTCACCTGGTGAATGATCCCGTCATGCAACAATTTGATGCTGTCACATGCACTCTGCACTTCCTTCAACTGCTGCAATGCTGCTGCGGCCTGCATCTCTTTGTCTTGGCGCTGGCTCTGTGGCAATCAAGAGAGTCGATGCAACGTCAAGCATCCTGGGTGCACTCTGTAGACTGCTGTTAAGCGCCTCTTTGGCTGCTCTTGAGATTGTCCTACGTTCCTCTTGGCGTACTCTTGTGATGCTCTTAGGCCCACTGGACGCTTTAGTCACTTTGGGGTATGATTTAAATCCAGCCCTTCTTGATTAACATCAGCAGGCCCCATCCCCTGTAAAAGCATAATCTCTGCAAAGGTGCAAGTTCTGACAGAGCACTTATGTTGCGCCGCAGGTGTCGCAGGGGAACAGTAATTCGCTTTGGTGTGCACTGTCATGGAAATTAACAATGGAACAAAAAAAGCTCCATCCCTACAAAGGAGAGACCATGGTCCCAGCTCAACGCACAAAGCGTGGTAGGAAATCCCACCCTTCTACTGTGGTTGAGGAGGAGGGACGCCTAACATGGCTACACAGCCCATAGCACATGCGGAATAGGCAACAAATGCACCATTCGTGAAGGGAAGAGGCCCAAAATAGAGACCTTGCTCAATAAATATGAAAAAAATGGTACATAGGGAGTATGCATTACGTAAAAAAAGCCTGTATGCATGCATCACTATATTTCCCGTTGGGGATAATTACCCAAACTAAGCGCTGAAGAGTGTGCCGTAGTGCGCAGCTTAGGCACTACAGAATTAGCACCCCCTGAAGGCAATCTGGGACATGAGCGCCATGTCTGAAGGTCACTCACCAACACGCTGGGCAAGACAAAACTTTCCTCCACCCATCAGTTTCCTCAGGTTTGAACCCTCGACCAGGGGTCTTGCGGTGTGTTTTGGAGGCCGCGGCTTCTGGTGGAAGTCTTTGCATGCCTGAAGGGAGCACTATGTCCTGAGCAAACGATTCTGCATCCCCTAACGCAAAACCTATTCCCAATGTCAATGGAAACATCTGCAGGCCAACTGCGCCACACTGCACAAATGGCATAAATGCGTATGACACAGCAGAGCCATGAAAACGAGGGGGGCGGCCTGTTCGAATTCTAGACCCCAACCGGGTGCGAAAACTTTTGGGGGTCTGGAAGGGGGGGTGGGGGGGTTAGGTGGGTCGGCTGGTCAGGCGCAGGGCTCCCCAGGGGGGGGTCGGTGGGTACCCCAACATACATACCTCAAAATAATCCCCATGACACGCTGATCATTTGGAACATACCCAACTGGGGTAAAAAAATTTTCAGAAAAAATTTTCCCACTAGCTCAGGCTCCCATCAGCCAAGGTCCGACCCAGAGATCAGGTCGGGGGTCAAATCTTTTTTGTGTGTTTTTCACCCATTTGTGAATTCTCCACCAAATTCTGAGTATTTTGAGTATAGACACATAGGGTAAAAAAAAAAATACCCCATCAGGAGGCCAAAAAAAAAATTCGGCACCAACACTTTCCCCCAAAATCTCAATTTGGTGAAAGACGGGTTTGAAAACTTCGGGGGGTCTGGGGGGGGTAAGGGGGGGGGGGGGGTTGGGGTCTGGAATTCAAACAGGCCGCCCCCCTTGCATGAAAACAAGGGGAGTGCACCATGATGTGTTTGATACCTGCTGAAACAGGGGCCCTGAGCCCATTGTCCGACATGCACGACGCATCGCATAAGAGTTGGCCCCTGTGACGGCACTGCGCTGTGAGCTACTGTTGTGGACAGACTCTGGAACGGCTGCACTTTGGAACAAATAAGGCCATGACAGGTAACAAAGCTGGCGGATCAACGCACTACCTCCTGAAGCTCCTGTTGCAGTCACCAGATTTTTTTCGAATCATTGTGCTGTCTTCAAATACGACCACACAATTCAAGCCAACCAGGTCCCCACTCCAGCCATTGCACAGCATGCACACGCGCGCGCGCGCGCACACACACACGGATTCCAATCCATAAGGCCGCTGTACGCCATGGTTGACACAAATGCAACGGAAGATGTTTGTCAAACGCCAAACTCGAAAGATAGTGTTACGTTTGGTTTTCTTTTTATTCTAATTGAAAGTGCATTCTTCAAACAAACCACAACAGCAACCACCGATGACCATCAGATGACCACTACCCGCCATCAACTGCCTGCAACCCGCTTCTGGTTGTTGCAGCCCTTCTCTGACAACACACTGCGACGCACATGCAGAGTCAGCCGGCCCCGAAAGACTCACAGCCACAAGGACCTGGATGGATCGCTGCTTGTCCTGATCAATGCGCAGCTTGGCCAGCTTGTCGTCCGCCTCCTTCTTCTGTTCCCCCAGCACTGCAGTCTCCTTGTCTGCTTCCGCTACCGCCGCAACATTATCCTTCCGGCACTTCTTCACCTCCTCCAAAGCTTTGGTGTACCTGGCCACACACGTCACATTAGATGAAGGGAAAAGCACAATAATGGCTCAGCTGTAACACCCCACACCTAATCCTCGCTAAATTTTCGAATTTTTCAGGCCTGCGGTCCACAAATTTCCTCCCCCCTGACGAGGGTGTTTGGGGCAGCACGCCTGTGCTTGAATGGGAGGGAGGCTTGTGGGCGGCCTCAAGACTGTATACAAAGCGATTCCTGCTATCCGCTAAACTCCAAAAAAAGAGACTAAAACCACAGAACGCAGGACTCCATCCGACAGCACATGGGGCATCATCATCAAAAAGTAGGGCTGGGATCCCGCAGCAGCAATGGTCTGTGTGCCGCTGGTCTTGGTCTCTCGATGTATCCATAAACCATGACATGACTGCGCCATTTACCAACGATTGTTCACAGAGAGCTTTCTTGTGGTGTTCCTCATTGTCCTTGTATGGGCCAAACAAAGGGCTTCGGTTGCGACTGCAGTGTGTGCAACACTTGCGGTGTTGCAGTCAAAATCACGTGAGGTGGCCCCCGTTGACTCAAGTAAAGGGACAGCAGCAAAAAACAATCACACATTTTTGGGAATTCGTGTGCTGCAAACCCCTACCAACCCCGTGCCACAGTGCTCGGGTTCATGGAAGAGATACGAAGTGAGGGCTCCAGGGGCAACAACACACCACTACACTGAGAAACTGCTCACAGAGGGCTTGCAGACAAGACGCCGATGGGAGGATGGGGCGTGCAGAAGCGCCAGGACACGTCCCATGTATGATAGGCCTCGGCCTCGTCCCTCCCAGACCCACAGGGACACAAGGAAGGAGTCCTCCTTTACCTACACCTGAAGTCAATTAATCTGGCGATGCACCTAAGAATACCCCTCCTGGCAGGTTGTCTAGGTCCGAGGGCACCGGAGCGCCGCATTTGCTACGGCTCAATCTGCCAAAGGGTCCACTTCATGGATGACCAGTGAGACCCGTCCGTCCAAAGAGACTACCAAGGCATAACCAGCAATCTTTCAGGGGCGTCGCCCCAGGGCTTCACAACGACTTGGGACATCGCCGGGGAATGAAACGCTTCCAAGCACAGGAATGTGCTCGGTATGCTGTGCCACCATATTCCCCAATATGCGTCCGGTGCAAGACCAGCCGCAATGCGCCATCATGGTGCTAACGTCAAGTCTCCGCCAAATGGGAAGAGGGCACCAATCAAAGGCCCCCGTCCACGTGACATGGCGGTAGGATTTCCTGCCACCACGACGAGCCTTGGCAGTGCATTCCAGCTGACGGGGCTCCACTGTGCCGCATGCCTTGCTGTTCCAGCACCACAACGATGCACGCTGCAGCACTAGCTCCACAGCAGTGCTGGATGGGTGCCCCTGAATTAAGCGCTGTGGCCCCCAAGCGGAGCTGGCGGTGATCCCGCATGCCGGGAACCACTGCACCCCACAATAGGACAGGCCCAGGGCCACTCTGGCTGCGGCTCCTTGTTAACAGGCAGTAGCACCCCCATAGTGACTATGACGTGCCGGTGCACATCATCCATCCCGGCAGCCCCATGCCAAGAGGCCCCGAACATTCGTCTGAAGGCGGCTTGGTTGGGGGCCGTACTCGATGAAGCGCCCAATCATGTCTCCTCGCGACGGCAGGGAGCCATGCCGGCACGTCACGGGACCAGGGGCGGGGGGGGGGGGTGTCGATCGGTGCCCCCCCTGCGACTGAGCTGAGAGCGAGAGACGGGGCAAAACGGGCAGCTGGGTCATGGTGAGACCCTGCTGCCACCCGTAGAGCCCTAGACCTGGGAGCATGGTGCTCTGAGCCCCAGGCCTGGGAGCATGGTGCACCCAGACCGAATGGGAATGTGACTACAACTGGGGGAACACGGGGAGCCGGGTCATCGGGACACCATGCTGCCACCCATTGAACCGGGGAACATGGGAGCGCGCACATGATGTGTCGTTGCGACGGATAGGGGACGCAACACGGGGGCCATGGTGGCAGACAACATGATGGCGATGCAAGCGGGCAGTCCGTCCCGCAAGCTACCGACCTGAGGGGTTTTATACTGGTGCTCGGTCACCAGGCTCAGGAAGGAGTGAGGCAGGGGAGAGGAGGGGCAGGCAGGTACAGACAGGAGAGGGACCGAAGGAGGGAGGGCTGGGGGGGGGCGGGAAGGGACAGTGACCGACCCACCCAAACACACACCTGGTGGCTTCAAAAATGGCATCAAACTTGCTCTTTAAGGTTTTGGGATCCCCCAAAGGCCAGTTGCATTCCTCCTGCAGAACAGCAGAAGCCTGAAAACCCTTGCCCCAGCACCACCAAACCCCATCTGGTAGCTCAACAAAGCAAGTGTCTTGTCCGACAGAACACTCTGACCATGAAATCAATGCTGGGGGGTATCGGGAGATGAACTGACTGGCAGAGGAGAAGGAGCATGAGGGAGGCGAGGTGGGCGAACAGGCAGTTGCGCATTGCATGGCGCAGACTGCGTACATTCGAGGCTTTGGGCAGCTTGTGTGGCCACAAAAGCGTCACTATTGACTTCTGAGGGTCCAAGAACACACATCATCAACAGTACAGCAGCTGATGAAGAACCCTGTGCCACTGTACCAGCCACGACATGACTGTGCCACAGTGGGCCCCATCAGATCTGATGCGTATCCACGGCTGTCCACATGCCTGTGGCCAACTGTCATTTGAGGTGGGTGTCTCCAATTGTGCCGGAACCAATCATTTTTGACCCAATGTTGCACCATTATTGATCAGTGAACCCCTTCCCTTTTATTGCAATAACAAATGCAAACCTGTGCACAATAACGTTCTGCAGGATTTTCGTTGCAACATCTCAAAAGGTACCATCCAAACCTTAATCTAATCATTGTCATGCAGGCAATGCACATTAGCACTGTGTCAACATGGCACACCACTCAATAATAGGCAATGGGTTGGCATACAAAGCTGAAAACAAATCTACATGCAGAATCAGAATCAAATGCCTTGCGGCCAAAATCTGGATGAATTACAGCCGAAAAATATCTTTTCGCCTGACATCAGGTTTTTGACAGCTGCGCAGCCCAGTGGTCCCTTTGCCTGATGGTGCTGGTGAAAAAAGCAGCAGCCTCTACCAGAACTTGAGCCAGGCTATTGCAACCCTCAATCACAGCAATGCAGCAGCATTGCACTGCCGTATCATTGCAATGCTGTATCATTGCAGCGCCATACGACTTTAAATGTCAATGTATTGCACGGTTCATCACTGGAGACGAAGTTTGGCAGAGTTGAAAGGGTATACACGGCGTCTGCACGTGCATCAGCGCCCTGTTTGGACCCTGGTGTCTCAATTCCTCATTACAGCCTCTGGTACGTCTCCATCATTTATTTTTGAAGGGGAAATTCCGCCTTTCACACCCCTGTCTGCTCTCTCGCTGTTACGGCGAATGAATGAAACCAACATTCGTACTCACAGTTCGGCTCATACCTGCAGTCCTCCTGATTTCTACCCGCAGACAGTATGCCGTGAGGTCCTCTGGCATACCAGCCCCGTGCTACAGCTCCGCCAGCCTTCATGAGCTTTACCCCAACCTGCTGAAGCCCGCTTTAGTACGCACACATGTACATACAACTGATCAGGTATGAATTGGACACACACCTGGTGACAGAAGATGACGTATTCCAAAATGGGCTTGGGAACACCCATAAACTCGGGAATGATGGTGTCCACTTCACCGTGTTTGTAACCGAAGCTCTGCGTGACACCTGGGGTGCGTGGTGTCAATGGGGGCTGTGTACAGGGTGTGGATGGGGGAAGTTGGATACAGTCCCCCACCCCCACCCTTTGGACAGTGGCCACGCCAAGCCTGCTCGCAAAGCTGCTCAACCTGATGCCAAACCCTCAACGAAGAGCGCAGCCAAACCTGCAGCGAAGCCTGCAGCTGGAGCGCCCATTCCCGTGGCCCCTGTTGAGCATGTGCAGCTCTTCAAAGTCAAATACTCGCACCAGATAAAGTGGTACACAGAGCCTGTCTCTCAGTAGCTGAGCATCATCCCAACAGGCAGACCCTCAACCAAGCGTGCAGCCAAATCTGCTGGCAGTTTCTGGCCCATTTAGTGGTTCATATGCCCTTGTGTTTGCAGGTTTTGCTTCATGTCACGCATCCCGCGTGTTCCCTCGGGGGGGAGGGGGTGTCACTTTGGGTATGTTCCCTCGGGGGTGCGAGGATACCGCTTCGCGCAGGCCAGGTTTGGCAGGGGGCTCCAACCCTGTGGCAAGCGCCTTCTCTCCAACCAGTTGGCGTTTGAGCTGGACTGGGTCATGGGGGTGTCTGCACACGGAGGACAGACAGCCGTGCTGTAGGGGCACAGTCATGCGTCACCACAGTACCAGGGCGTTCATATGTGATGGAACGGTAGTCAACACCACGCTATGAGGGGCCCAGAACCTTGGCAAGCACAAAGCTGCCCCCTGAACGTTGGAAATTGACAATAGCACTAAATGAGTACTTGTCAATATGATCAACATCCATGGCTGAACTCGCGAAAACCTTGTCCAACCAGCAAACACAGAGGAGAAGCTCAATATCCAACCTTCTAAGTAAATTTGGAAAACGGAAAGTGACGGTTCCCGTGCCCCTGCCCCCGGTTGCTATTCAAGGGCGGTTACTACTTTCAGGGTGGGGGGGGGGGGGGGGGGGCACAAGGCCTTGGTGGTTGGCTCTGTTAGCCTGTGGCGGCGCCTATTGGCCTCTCGCCTTTGAACCTTCTGCTATGACAAGCAGGCATCCGCACTGCCGCGGGCATCCTCCTTCCTGGGTGGGATCCAGAATGCAACTTCTGCCCATGGCGTCCTCCCTTGACGGCCTGATCAGTGCCCGGTATGCGGTCATCACGAAGACCCCAGGCTGGGAGGTGCTCACCACAACCAGCAACGTGAATGTCACACAAGGCCATGGGTGCTAGCTCACCAATGTGTGACTTGCCAGTAGTGCGTTTTGCAGTAATATCTTCTGCGCTCTGCGCCATTCATGGCAAGTGCGTTGCAGAAATATCTTCGCTCAGAGTATTCGCACTCTGTCCATGGCGGAGTATCTTCCTTGCTGGCGGTAGTGAGCAGCCCCACCCACCAACACGCCCCACAAGAGTGCACGGCAGTGCCCGGTCCATCTTTAGGGACCATCCCCCACACTACCGGCCCAAGCTCAACTGTCCACTGCAGGCCACCCTGGCAATGCAGTCTGACGGAGCTGTGGCAGGCCCTCACGCTCTACCAGGCCTTCCTTCTCCGAGGCCTTCCTTCGCCGAGGCCTACTGGGAGCTACGCCTGTGGTCCTCGCGCTCTACCAGGCCTTCCTTCAGCGAGGCCTACCTGGGAGCTGCGCTTGTGGTACGCGATTCCCTTCTGCACTCTGCGCCATTTGTGGTGAGCGCGGTCCGCCTTGCCCTGATTGCACCATCCATACTCCGCTGCCGGGGGACCCCACGCCCGGTCGCACTCGGGCCCACTCCCCTTCTGAAGGGTACAACTTCGAAGGGGGGGGGGGGGGTGGCACAAGGCCGATTCAGGGGAGGGGAAGGGGGGGGGGGTTACTCTGATTGCATGCTCAACACCGTGTAACATGGGCAACAGTTCACTGCTGCTGAGCGAATGCAATCCACATCAAGCAATCACATGCACTCGCCCATTCATCATCACCTCCCACCGATTCCATTGGTCCGTTGAAAGTCACAGGGCTGAATATAAACACAGCATATCCCCCCGAAAAAAACGAAGGATTGCCCTTTGCAGTGTTACACTGCCAATTCACTGCAATCACACAACCAGTGGGCTGGTGTGTACTGCCTCGACCAGCACGCTGCCTATGCACTAGTGACTGCAAGTACACTAGCATCAGTGCACCAGGGCGGGGCTCAAAATCTGATGTATGAAGTCTGATAAGCTAGGTGGCAATTACCATCAAACATCTCTACGTCAGTTGACAGAGAGTCGGATAACGCAACCACCAAAGCTTCCTTGGGGTGCTTAGGGCGCAAAAGCAGTGGGCCAGCAGATTCTCAGGGAAAAGGGGAGGGGGGGCTTCGGATTCTTTTTTTTTGGGGGGGGGGTTCCGATGTTGTGGATGCTGTATGGGGCAGGAAGTGCTGCAAAGGGAGGTGGTCTAGAAAGAAAGGACAGAGAGCATCAAACCCTTCAGCGTAAGCCACTGAAGCATGTTGCATGCGCAAGCAGAGGCAGAGGAAATCAATATATGCAATGTGCCTGCCGACAAACCCCTGTGCAATGCCTCACACCCTTACCACTGTCCACACACACCCCAAGCTGCCCACATACTCCTTGCCCTGCCCACGCATCACTACCCCTGCCTGCACATCCCTGCCTGCACACCCATCTCCAATCTCCCAGCCAATACAACCTACCCACCTCCTACACACCTTTACAGAGTCCTGTCCAATCCAGAACAGCCCTAACCCTGCCCACAACCCATTACCCACACACGTTGGGAACCACGAGACAAGAACAAAGCAAGAAACATGGTTGGAGAAAACTCCTCAGGAGCTGCAGGGCAACCCTAGACATCTTTCGGTCTGTTGAAGCGGGATGGAGTACTACCCACACACACCCGCTCCTACCCACATGCCCTGTCCCGACCAACACACCCCTCTCACCGCGCACAAACCCCTCGCCGTGCCAATACAACCATACGCCAGCCAACGAAACCCTCACACACCCCACCCCCTGCCCACACACCCTCCACACTTCCCCCCCCTGGCCTGGCCACAAACCGCGGTGCCAGCCAAACACCCCTACCCCTGCCCACACACCTCTGCCTACACACCACTATCCCACACCCCCCGCAGTGCCAATACGCCCGTACCCCGCCAACAAACCCCTACCCATGACACAGCATTCCTTGTGTAATCCACCAGTGGTATGTTGGTAGCATGCCAGCAGTGCACAGGCAGTGTCACGATACTTCACAAGACGTGTACTGGGAACGGATTGGTAGCATTGTAGTGGACATGTAGTGCATTGGCAGGGCATGAATAATGTATTGGTCACTGGCTGTGCACTGGAGGTGGTTGGCAGGGGTTATGTCGTGTGAGACCAATGTGTTGGTGTACTAGTGGTATGCACACAGTATATAGGCAGTGCACTCGTGGTGCACGGGTGTAAATCTATCAGCACACAACCTGCATCACCATCACACTGCCAGTGTACTGCTAATACACTGCTGGTGCACCGAGACATACAAGCACACTTCATCAGCATATTGCCAACACCCTGAAGGGCCCTAAGTATGTGGTCGCAGATACCATGATGATCTTTGACATTCAAAGTGGTGTCTATGCGCTTGAAGTTCTGTGCAGACTTTTGCTGTGTGCATTGGAAGCTGCGCACAACCATCATCACTTTGTCTTGATAGGCAGTTTTAAACTGGAGGCGGATCTGTGCTTTGACCTGGAGCAGCACCAAGAATATGTGGTACATGTTGGTGGAAAGGCAGGGCTACTGAGGGGGATGGGATGGGATGCGAGTGTGTCCACAACTAGTGTTAACGGCTCCTGAAGCGCCTTCCCCGAAGGTACTGCGGCTGACCTATCAGGACGTCTCACCCCCCCCCCCCCCCGCGCTGGACTTGGGGATTAAGGCCACCTCTGACTCTGGGCAACCCAGACGCAGTGAAGCCCGACACTCGGAGAGGGAACCCTGTGTCTCTGTCGTTCTTTCTGTTGCTGTCTTCACTCCACTTTATGCGCGCACCGCAACCCTTCTGGTAGGGCGACACTGTAGGCCACAGCCAGAGGCATGATAGCTTGTCAGTTACCTCTACCTCCTAGCAATTAACAGTCAGCACAAGAATGGTCCGGCTTCACACACGACGAATCTCCGAGGGGGGGGGGGGGGCAATCGGGGTGGTGCACAAAAGCTAGGGGACAAGGAGTTCATGGCGTTGTGGGAAGTGTACAATGATCGTGAGATGGGAGGAGATGCATTGCATGCGCAGCAGGTGCATGGCATGTGCAGATCCGGAACTAGGATTTGCACCTATGGTGCAGACTCATACCCATAGTGTTGCTTGGACACATGGGTTTACGTATTGTACCTTGCACCGAGAACTTAGTGCACTGGGCAATAGCATGCTACAAACACCATCAAATCCAAGCCCAACTGGTACAATGTTCACGCTGCTTTGTCTTTCTTCATCCAAAAAGCCCAACCACCTCTGTGGCCACGGCCCAACATCTTGATCATACCTCGCCGGTTCTTTTCCCCTCGGAAGACGAGTCTGCCGAAGGCATTCCTGTGTACTGTCCCCAATCGCAAGAGGTGGCACGTCGATATGGAAGCCCTCTATTCATAAGGCAGAACATCATGATAAATGTTGTAACCAGGGCCCTTTTTGAGAATGGGGTGTTTGGTCCCCATCCCTTAGTCTTGACCTCTTGTGTCCATAACGTGCCAACACTGTCTAGAATTGGCAGACTGCATCCACTTGTAGCAGCAGTGACAACACGAAATGGAAGCATATGGCATACCTCTGTCTCCTGCGCAAGTCGGGGGTCATGAATGAAGCTGCTTCCATGGCCAGTTCCGGGTGGCAGCTCCCCTGTGGTGGCATTGCGCAGCGACTCAATGATGGTGGTTTTCCCTACAGGGTACGAACGGGTGCATGGTGGTGAGTCGGGGCACAATAGGGGGGGGGCAGGCACAGCGACAGACACAGGTACGGACACCCAAGAAATAATATCCCCCCTTGAGTAGTCCCCCACAGCGTGGGAGGGTGTCCCCCACCCCTGGGGAAATGACAGTGCCGCCCCCGGACTATGAGCGAGCATACCTGCACCGGACTTCTGGGGGCTGTTATTTCCGAGAGGCTTTTGAGTGCTTGCTGATTGGGGAAAAGGTGCAAGTGACGGTGCCCCCCCCACCCTGGGGACAGGCAAGGCGGGCGGGGGCCATGAAGCAACGGATACTTAGCTACCAAACGCCCCTATGACACAGGCGGGGGTGGGGAGGATTCAAAGCACTTGCAATGTATCCGCATAGCAAAGGGCGCAGCTCCCTTCAAACGATGGCCGTCGCTTTGACAATTGACGGTGCCTTTGTATGTCGGATGATCTGCTTTTTTGGTGTTGCGCCTAGGCCTATCCTGAGGTCGGTGGTGATATTTGGTTTCCATGTGCAAGCAAGGGCAAGGGCAGGGCTGATTCTAGTGCGAGGGGCGATATCTAAAGCATCATGTTGCATGGTGCACAGGGCAAGCGCGGTGGTTAGAACGGGCAATGGCAAGGGCACTAAAGAGGGAATAGTGACAGGCAGGGAAGCACAGTCACGACCCCTCCTTTCCTCAATGACTGGGCTCCCAAATTACAATGGTTGGAGCACATGGATTGTGTTGGCAAGAGGGTTCCCTGGACAGGGGGGACATACCCCACCCCCTACTGCCTGTGGTTTTGGACTCTGCTTCAGGGGTTTGTCTGGCCCGCCCATCCATTCAAAATGTGCTGATGAAAATGCTGAAGCTGGTGTACACATCCCGACAGCCCAGCAGTCCCGGGTGACTGAGGATGACAAGACTCGACGGGGAAACAGCAGTGTACATTGACTGATGGCCGGCGGGCATCTCAGCAACTGGGCATCCAGGGCGAATGTTGGTGCTCCACCAATGGCATCCTCCACGGCTGCGCACTGAGCGCGGTGCTGACCCACCTCCTTACCATGATGTGGAAGCTGAAGATTGATTCCATGCACCAGCACGTGGTGGTGACCCCGCGGCAGCTGCCTCCCAAGTGCAGTAGCCCGCTGCTGCACGGAATGCACCCATCCATCCACAAACACACACACACACACACCTGCTCCGTTGGGACCCAGAATGATAGTCAGGGGCGAGTGGAACTTGATTTCTTGTTGCCGTTTCTGGTGGACATCCGGATTTGGGCTGAACGCCCGGATGCCCTGCATGGATAAATACTGGATGGAGGTCATGGCCCCTGCAAAACAAAGAAGGCTGGCCCCTGGGTGCGCTGGGATTGTTATGTTATCCCAGCCCCCGTCTAAACACTGGCGAAAGCACAGAAATTGACGAGAAAGTACCCAGTCTTACTTGGACAAGGGTGTTGTCTGCACAGCACAGCAGTAGTATAGAGACCAGCCAGCCTTGACGTAACACATGATGCACCATCCTGAAAACTGGGGGGCAAAAAGACTACCGCATAGGACCCGCAAGCTTTTCTAGACAAAACTCCCCCAGCCCCCTTTGTACACTGTGTTCTAGGTGTTGTTCTTGTCAATTTCGCACCATGCATTCTGGTGGTGTGTTTTTTCAGCAGTGAGAGACTTCGCTTTTTGTGCTGTGTGGTACCTTGGAACTGAGTTACAAGATGGCCGAAACTTGTTTGAGGAAAGCATTTGGGCATGACACAATGGCAAAGGAGATCTTGGGGTGCCCATTGACCACCCTCACCGCATCTTGATAATATTCAAGTGAATGAATCCTTCAAGTGCAGTCTCAACAACTCTAGCAGGAACTCGCACACAATTGGAGCAGGTGTAGAACACCCTATTCCCAATAATGAGATCTGTGGAGAATGAAAAAGTGGGTATAAGGAGATGAGGTGGAAAGTATGATGCTCTGTAGCAAGCACTATGAAAATGTATCACCGTATTTGGCCAAACAAACAACAATGGGTGAGGAACGGCTGCATGGGTGAGGAACTGCCGCAGTGTCAAGGAAAACAGGTCAAACATAGCCTACTTTCACACAACAAGCGTAGCACATAGTGTGCCCCCCCATTGTGCGCCTTAGAAGCTTCTCGAGAGCTGTAGGTGTAGCCGGCAAGGCTCCACGTTTCTGCCCATGGCCTGAACCAAACAAAAATGAATAGGGCGTGTGAGAGTGTTTCGTGAGGTTGGGGCCATGTGTGTCATGCCATGCATCTTGTGTTCCCCGTAAAGCATGGGACACATAAAGCATGGGACAATGTCGCTGCAAACCTTGGAGAATGCGAAGCCTTGAGACATGCCTCACAAAGGTCATTCCACAGCTCCACACATGAACGCCCTTGTATGCACATGCGGCCTTATTCGGCGGTTCTTTGCATCTTGAGCTTTTGATACGTACTGGCTAGCCAAAAGGTCAGGGGTTCAAACATTCGGCATTCCCTTGTTCCCTGTTGCCTGTTCCCATTGTTCTGCCTCGCTTTTGTCACCTCATGTCGGTTGCCCCATGGCCCTTGCAATCACTAGCACTCCCTCGGCGAGGCCTCGTGGTGCCGATGATGGTGTCCTTATGGTGTTGCTTTCGGCGTGTGTTGTGTTGTGTGTGTCTGTTACATACGCATCAATCACTTGCCGGTAGCATCATTTCGGTATTTGTGGCATGTGTGCCTTGTTCTTTCATTACAGTGCGGTATCCTCCTTGGCGGTCTGTTTCCTGTCCCTCCGTACCTTGCTCTCCCAACGGTCTATGATAAATTGATGGCAACAATGGGGAAGAGAGAGAAAAACAAGGCGCTAATCGCCGGAAGGCGATTACAGGGTTTAAAACACCACAACAAGCAGTCGCACAAAGGTGAAATAACAAAACACTTCAACTTTCTTCCCCTTGCCCTGGATCAAACTGCATATGGACGCACGTCTAGGCACATGGTGCTTGGGTGATGTCACTAGATACAACCACACATCTCAGTTCACAAAATATAGTATGCATGCTTTCTTGCTACTTCAGTGCATATAGTGCGGCCATACGCTCCTCTGTCCCAGTCACACTCACCTTTGTCAGTACACTAGGGGGCGTGCCAATATCCTCATTGTCCACCGTCTCATCATCGGCTGAGGTGAGATCCCCTTCCGCCACTTTTCTACGGGCTCGGATGAAGTTGAATGGGGAGAGAGTGAGGCGCCCACCTGTGTGGATGAGAGGGCATTCAATTCTAGTTCCTGCAAGCGGTTTCCGAAACACCATGGTGTGTATCGGTCCATTTGGTGCATCAAAGTCTAGCCTCCATGCCAGCAATGGAGAGTGCGGCATACCTACTGGTGGTGGGGTCTCTAATCCCGCATCACGCACCTTAGGCGTGAGTTAAATGCTCATTAGTGAAGGTGTGTCCACCGGTACGGACCATAGAGTTTGTGGGCGGGACACTGCGATGGGCATCCGTAGCCTCTAGAATTGTGCTCTCTTCCTTGCACTCGCGGTGATGATTTCCCGCTCATTTCAGCTGCCTTGTCTGCCCATTCATTCTTTGACACCTGCACACCTACACACCTGCACATGACTTGGGGGGAATGTTTGCCCGGCGCGCGCCCGGCGCGCTACTTTTGTATTAACTATCCCGACTTCAGCCCCAGATTTACCCTCCCATGGAGAAGCCCCCCAAGTAGACCACATTGCACTGCACACCTTCCCTACAAAGCACGTGGCAAAATAAAGCAATATCTGTGACTTCAACCACTCCAACTGTCAATAGCACCGGACGGTTGGGGCCCAAAAGAGGGCGGAAATGCTACATCACCCTTGCATTCTCGGGGGTCCCCAACAAAGGGAACAAAAGCGGAAGTCAAAACCTACGCCGGGGGTCACCATGATGCACCACGCAACAAAGCGTGGATTCAAAGATTGTCCCGGTTTCCTCAATAGCACCGGACGGTTGGGGCCCAAAAGAGGGCGGAAATGCTACATCACCCCTGCATTCTCGGGGGTCCCCAACAAAGGGAACAAAATCGGAAGTCAAAACCTATGCCGGGGGTCACCATGATGCACCACACAACGAAGCGTGGATTCAAAGATTGTCCTAAGTGCGCCCCCTTAGCGCACCCCCTAAAAGGTCACCGGTGGGGCACGGGTCCAAAAAGATGCCCGGCGTGCGCCCGGCGCGCTAACGTTCCCCCTTGGCACTTTTATCCACCAATTGGTTGATAGGTCCACGAGATCCAGCAACTCAACTGGTGTGGGAGGACCTGGTAGAGTTGTTACAGCACCTGAGCTTAGAGGCTTTGTTTGTTCAAGTGTGTCAGGGGGCATATGTGCCAGAGTAGCTGCGAGCGGTTGAGCTGGCATTGGTACATAAGCGAAGTGATGAATCTCATCCATTGCTGGTAATGGTGTCCAAACATGGGTACGGGGGTTGGGGTGATGGGGAGCCTTCATATGGCACTTACAGGTGGGGAAGAGATGTACGAACTGCAGGTTGACACTGCAGCACCCAGTGGAGGCACATGGGGGGTGTTGATGGCATGACAACGGAATAGCACACCCCCAAATTGGTAGAAACCCCCCATATGGTAACCAGCACCCCTTGCCCCGTAACGTAGGTTGTCATGTCAAAATCAAGATATCCATCCATCTATCACCTTCGTTATACTTGCAGCCACTCCTGCAGGTCGTCTTAGACCATCTATCTCCTTTATTGCACTGGCAGCAATGGCTGCAACCCATTTGTGGCAAGTATTTTGGAAGCCTGAAGACCGGAGGTCTGATATCAACACCACACCCATGCAACCTGCCTGGTCCCCATTGAATTCACCGATCTGGAGAATGCGATGGCAGATATTGAGCATCCGAGGAGCGAAAATGGATGCAAACATTTTGTAAATGCTAACTTCCAGCCCTGGTAACCTAGTACCAAAGGTTGTTGAGTGTGGCAATGGAGACGTGGACCACATCAATGGAGGGAGGTTGAACAAGCATCAAAACCATTGTTTTGGAGAAAAAGCTGCTTAGGTAAGAGGAGCACTCTGCACTGAACTTTCCTTCAGACTCATGGTCCTGCCAGAAATGGGCCATGACCATGGAGTCAACCCCAAAAAGCATTCTTTTAGACTATAGTTGCTTGGTCAGGCACCACATTTCTTGGTGCCCGCACCAGGGCTGGTGAAAATGCGGGACTACCAGTATTATTTTCAACGGGCCAGTGCCCTGTTCGATCCTGTTCTCGGCATTCAGCTCGTGAGAACCTTGTAAACAGCTAGGCAGCAGCTGGGGTTGTGACAAACAATCCCAGGCCTCATCACATAGCTTTTCAACCATGGAGACCCAAAGTACGCCTTGGCCTCGGAAAGACTGTGGGCCTTTAATGGGAAAAGGCACATGTTGTGATAACCTCCAGTCCAGGGCTTTTCATAGGAAGGAGTAGGTGCCTGTGTTGTCTCCAGTCCGGGGCTTTTCAGTTGTGCCCAAACGGCTTTGGCCAATAAACAGCAGAGGTTCGCCATGGTGGACATGGTCTTGCAAGCACCGGCTGCACCCGGCACACGTGCTACACCTGCTGTACTTGCTTCACCTACTACTCCTGCCACATCTGCTACACTAGGCACATCCACACTGCTACATTTGCTACATGCTTAGCTGCGGACCACGGTCGAGAGGTGTACGGGCGTTCAGAACCCCCCAGCACGCCCGCGGGGTGCCCCGTGGGCGTGGAAGGCGGCGGCCTGGGGGGCCAGGGGTCTGCCAGGGCCGGCAGCGCCGTCATCGGCGGGGCGGGCACCCGTGGGGCTGCCGTCAGTGCCCGCAGCGGGCGGTCAGCGGGCGGGGGAAGTGTCGGCGGCGGGTGTGCGGTACGTGTGACACTTGCTCAAAATGCTACATCTTACACCCACACTTGCTACACCCATTTACTCGGTCTTTATGCTCCGATGATTCCAGTCACCATAAGAAGCTGCTCCACTGGAGGGAACTGCATGGCCAAGGGTGCATGAGTAAATAGTCCGCTCACGTCTGCTGATGCCCAGCAGATGGCTCTCAGCAGGATATGGCTCAAGCTTCTGGAGTCCTCAACCCGTTGACTGTGTCAGGACGTTTTGCCAAACTTTGAGAAAGCGTAGGCAAAGCGTCACAGGACACTGTGCCAACGGTACTGTCACGGGCCAAGATGTGTGTGTTGTGCACGTGCACACCAGGCCTCAGTGCAGAAGGTGGAGGTTAAGATTTCAATGGCATCCCAGACAACACCGCAGCATTCAGTTTCTGCGCACAGGGCCCTGTCAAGGACAGCCCCGCAGCATGTCCTGCGTGTTTGGAGTGCATGGCCCTGTCAAGAAGGCACTGGGGACCGCAGCAGGTGCATCAAAAGGGCCCTTGCCTGACTCTGCACTGATCACGCGCACCAGAGACCCTGAAATCATTCCAGTTTCGATTGTATGGAATTGAACGCAATTTGATGCAGTTTTCCGGGGGGGGGGGGGGAGGTCAAAAGATCAATCAACGGAACGGAAAGCGGCCACAAGTGCAGGGCAGGGCCGGCTCCATTGTACCATCCCGCCTCAATGGGATAATGGGGTAATGGGGTAATGGGGTAATGGGGTAGTGGGGTATCGATGGGATGTCCTGACTCAAGCAACACTCAGCTTTCGCAGGGGATCAAAGGCACGGTATTCCTGGTGCCCTGCCACCCTTGCTCTTGTGCTACCTTGCCTCGTCATATTTTCCCTCCCTCTGCCATTCCCTGTCGCCCTCGCGCAGTCAATCAGCCACCAACCACCGTCGGTTGGACATCAATCGCCATCGGCCAACTGATCTTTGAAGCCAGCCCTGACTGCAATACAAAACAGAGGACGAAGAGGGATCAAGGATGGCACCGGTGAGCGAGAAAAATTTCAGGAGAGAGACTGAAAGGGCGGGCACTGCCAGGAGCCCCTCATGGGGCAGGGAAGCAGAAGGAAGGAGTTGGAAAAGGGTCTTCAGGGTCCCGAGGGCTGCTGCTAGGTCATCATAAAAGAATCGTGTGGCAATGGATGTCAGAGAGAGCCGTCGTACTGCAGTGAACACACAACACTGCAGGACCGTCCAAATGTAAGCAAATGAAGACACGCAAGTCCTTACTTGTACACCCCCACGCTCGTCCATACTGTCTCTAAGTGTCAGTGGGACCTGTCTAAGCTGACTTGAAAATGTGCTTGTGGTTGAACCAGGTGCATATACCGGCTTCCCTCGTGCCCAAATAAATCTTTCTTCTTATCAGCAGTTTTTCAACCCTTTCTGTTTATAACCCCCACCACCCCCAGCCAGACTCCTGTGGCCGGGTACCTTGCCATGCTGTGGAGGCATCGGTGGTATTTCCCACGGCGAACAGGTCAGACAAGCAGTGCGACCCTCGTGGACGCTTGGGCTTACACTGAGCTGTAGAAGGCCACCTGCAACCTTGTGATACTGGGCATGGGGCTGATCAGGGCGCAGGC
This sequence comes from Eutreptiella sp. 'Long Island Sound 2002', assembly GCA_964036045.1. Classification (NCBI taxonomy): domain Eukaryota; phylum Euglenozoa; class Euglenophyceae; order Eutreptiales; family Eutreptiaceae; genus Eutreptiella; species Eutreptiella sp. 'Long Island Sound 2002'. The sequence continues at coordinate 16,128,485 of OZ038378.1, read as the reverse complement.
CATCTCCATCAGCTAGAGGCTTTGGGGCCCATACCTGCCAGTGTCCCTTCGTTCTTGTGGCTTGTCCATTTCGAGTGTGGTGCAGTGGGTTACGACCTGCTGAGGTGGACCACTTCCTGACATGGCCATGTGGCTACTTGACTGTGGTTATCACGTGATTGCCTGCTGTTGACCGCGCACAGCACCGCACAGAGCACACACAGACCGCACACAGCACAGCACGGGTCCACATCCGCAGTGCGATGTCAGCTGTCAACACGCTTGGGGGACTGCTGCTCGCCACCTATGCCCAGGGGCGAGACCAGGGTCCACCTGGGTTGAACTGCGATGGGCCTGTGAGGCTGAGACATGGGGAGTGGACACTGCGGCCGCGACTTCTTCGCTGCAGATGGCCAGCCCACAGAACGGCACCCCCCCTCCCCCGGCGCTGAAGTCCTTTTCTCCTGAGAACGGGGGTGGTCAGCCGTCTCCCGCTCCAGTCTCATGCGAAAACCGTGCATTTGTGGTCCAACCCTTCGAGTTCAACACCCTGCACTGCGTTGCTGACTTGCACAGGCCCATCGAGGCTCTCCTGTCCAGGCAGGGGCCCTTTGGAGCTGCTGGAGCACCTACACCCCCCCCCCTTCCACGGATGGATGGAGCAGGGATGTTGGAGGGACCTCCTCAACTGGGTCGTCCGTGTCGGCCGGGGCCCAGGACGGCAGTGAGGAAATTCCCTCTTTCCCTGTTCCAAAAAAAAAACCAGCCCGCACTGAAGCTGGTTTCCCTGCTCCACCAACAGAACACTGGACAGAGCTGCTCACCCAAAAGGATGCGTATTTTTGCATCGTCATTTGTGTCATCTCCCACAATACACACACAACACTGGCTCTCGTGGGGGTTACCTTTGGGGGTCGCTCTGACTTGCAGTGACTGATGTCACACTTCGGATCAAGCAGGAGGGATGGAATGGGTCGCCCGCAAAGTTTCGGTCAGTCAAGGTCAGTCAGTCTGCGGAGAGTGAGGGGCTGCCACGGCAGCCCCGGCGATCGCCGTTTGGATTCGCGACAGCGCCTACGGCACCGGTGGCCCTGAATCCCAGGGATTGCCTGAGGACTGGGATTAGGGGGGCCGAGTTCCCACGGGACGGTCGTGGTCGACGCAGCTCCGTTGCCAGTCGCCGATTCATGCGTCCCGGACCCACGAGGCTATGCAATCTCCTGCTCCTGCAGCTTGCACAGTTTCGGGAGTTGTGACGCGGCCTCGTTGGCGTCACTCCAGCGCACCCACTCCACCGCGTACTTGCACACGCCTCGGCTGCGGAGCCCCTCCCGGCACAGGTCCCCGTGCCGGCACGCGCCCCGGTGCAAGTACGACACGTAGTCGTGCGGCTTGACGGTGAGCCAGAACACCGCGGCCGCATCCTGTTCGAAGGGGGTGTGGGCAGTGGCGTAGCAGGTGCCGGGCATGTGCGGCCAGCCCGCCATCGTGGGATGGAAGAACTGGGCCAGGGCGGTGTGCCCGGTCAGCTCTCCGCGGGCCGTGGGCTGCCCCACGGCGCCCACCCGCACCTGGTTCAAGAGCATGTCGTGCTGGGTACGCATGGTCTCCAGGTTGAGGATGGCCAGGCCCGGATGGTGGTCCGCATAGTCCAGCCGCATCCCCAGCGACAGCGGCAGTGGGTAACTGCAGATAATTGACAGCATGGCAGATCAACGCATGGGCACGGTCAGGCGCAGGCAAACAGGGCCGTCCGTAGGGGGGGGGGTGTGACCTAATTAAAAAACAGACAAATGCAAACCAGAGGTAGGGGGGGGGGCTCCATCACATTGACAAAATAGATTGCTGACGGTTACCCCCCACCCGCAATCGGTTCCCTCCCATCGGGCCGTTGTGTCTGTGTCTGTGGCCGCCTCTGCCAGCGGGTACTCAGGCCTGTGCAGGTGCCCGGGGCAACGGGGAACCAAAGCCACTCCCAGACCCCAGTTCAAGCCCACGCCTCAAGCCCGCGGACTGAGGAGGACACCCGAGGAGGCGTGCCCGCCACGAAGCTGAAGGGGATGTGGCTGCGTATACGCCCTGACATAGGCATAAGGACGGGCAAAGGCAGAGGCAGTGGTACATATACGGGCACAGACGCATAAGCAACGTGAAAGGCCGGTAGCGTGGTGAGCACGGCCTCACGGACCACACCCGAGACGCCCTGTCCCTGTGCTCGGCCGACCTCTGGGTCCATGCCCGGACCAGGCCCAAGCCCAGCAACGCAAGCTTCAAGCCAAGGCTGATGAGTTGCAAGCGAAAGAAGGGGGTGTGAACAGTGCTTTGGATGTTGCTTGGCAAAAGGCTTCCCAGGACAAGGCAGCCGCTGCGCAGGCACAGCAGCTAGCAGCCGAGATGCGGCAGAAGGTGACCGCTGCTGCTACACACTTGAAGTCCGCCACCGCATCTGTGCCTGGGCCATCTGTGCCTGCGCCCGTGTCGCCGGTGTGTCGCGCATACGTCACGGATACGCGGACCACATACGTAGGCACACGTACACACATGCCGCTTACACGCACACACACGTACGTGTGCACGTCTGTTGTCGGTCCCCTTGCACCTCAGCCACTGCCCAATGGTGTGCCCCGGTACCACTGGGCCGTCCCCTGATGGATGGCAGCCAGCGGGGGGGTATCTTTCCCAAGGTGTGCTTGAGCCTGCCATCGCCAGGAGGGCCGCGGGGACCCCATCCAGCGCGCAGAAGGGGGGGGGAGGGGGGTCCGCGCCCGGCAGTCAGCCTTGGCCAGGGCAGCAGACGCCAGAGATGGTGTTCCCAAACCAACAGGGGGCCCTATGTGAGCGGTTGGGCTGAATCACGGGATTACTGTCTCCATTCAACCTCAAGCCCTCCCCAAGATGGGGCGCACGCCCCTGAAGGCTGCAGGCTGATGAGCACACCTACGCATAGACCCATGCGCGGCACAATCAATGGTGCGTGCAGACGGACACCCAGAGACATAGACACAGACCAAGCAGAGACACAGGCTGAATGCAGGCGCAGAGGCAAAAACAACCTGAGGCACAGGTACAAGCACAAGCATAGATGCAGACACAGACATCCATACAGACGCAATATACATACGGACACAGGCACAAACAGAAGCACAGGCACCAACGCCAGCATAGAGGCACGCACAGAAACAAGCACATGCACAGACACACAAACACACACAAGCCTTCGTATATCAGAGATATCAGAGGGGGAGGTCCCCATCCTTACCCCCACCCACCCAAGCTGGAACCCACCCAGAACCCCCTCCCTCTTATTCACGTTGGGGGGGGCGGGGGGGGTGACCACACATTTCAAAAAAATTGTTGTCGGCGCTCTCCCCGGTATGGCATCCCGGCCCCACTGTGCACTTCCCCCGACTCCAATTCCCCAAGTCATGCATGCACAGTGATGCTATCATACACGCCAAAACAATATACGATCCCGCCGGTTCTGTTTCGGTTCGTTTGCTTCTTTGTCGGCTCTTGGGGATGTTCTTCACAGTGGGCCCCGAGGGTTCGCTTCCCTTCCCTTCCTGGCCTTGCTCCCTTTTTTTGCTTTTTTTTTGTTCTCTGCTTTTTTTTTCTTGAGTTTTTGATCTTTTCTAACTTTTTTTCTTTTTTTGGATTTTTCTGGTTAGTCCTCGGTTGTTGCAGGCGACTTGCTGGTGATCATCCCTTTCCCAAATATACATCTCCTCCTAGTCCCAGGGTTTTTCATAGAAACGTGATTGGGCTGCCCCGGATGAAACGTGATTTAACGTGATTTAACGTGATTTGACGTGATTTAACGTGATTTTTAACGTGATTTCTGGGTTGCAATTCCATGCTGCTCTGTGGATTCTGGACATGGTAAACCCCTGTACACCAATCTCATTCATCAGCCCTGTCCTTGGGAACATGTAACACAGGGCAATGCACTGGACAGGTTTGTAGGAGACAATTCTCAGTCCACCAAAATCATTTCTTCACACATTTGAATGCTACAGGAATAGTACAGATGAGATCAAATCTGGCTGCACTTGCACTACCTTTCGAGTGTTATCATTCACTTCTGGGATTGTCGTGCTTGGGGGGGGTTGCGTTGATGTTGCTGCCACAGGTGGTGATTCAACCGGCGCACTTAGACCAGGCTGCTTGTTTAGTTTCCCTGCATTCAACTTGGCACGTTTGTGACTGGCGGACGACAAATGGTTTTTGGCATGGCTCTTCTCCAGCCAAGACACGGAGCATTGGCATGACGTACACCACATAATTTCTTCACCCTTGGCAATGAAATCGTCAGGAAATTGCCGGGCACGCTTCACTGCGTTGAAAGTGCTGCCCCGCTTCCATACTCTGGCTGTTGCACTGTTGGTCTCTGGGTCATCAGGCATAATGAAAAGGAGCACAGACAAAGGGGCCTGACACGGAAATGGCGCGTGTTGTCATCCGCTGGACTTGATCTGGTCTTGATTACCTACAGAGAACACAGTGTCAGTTGACACCGTGTCTCACTTCTATGTTGCGCATTCACATGGCATGCCAGGGAAGGACAGGCCCAAACCCAATGAAACGTGATTTAACGTGATTTAACGTGGTTTAACGTGATTTGGCAAATCGGCTCAAAACGTGGTAAAACGTGATTTAACGTGATTTAACGTGCCACGTTTCAGTGAAAAACCCTGCTAGTCCCTATGCAGGCGCTTTGCTGGTGTTGTTGCTGCTGCTGCTGCTGCTGCTGCTGCTGCTGCTACTGGAACTGCTGGCACTGTTGCTGGAGGCTCTTGCCATCGGAATGGGTGTTGACAGTGGGTGCTTTGTCGCTGGTTTTCTGCTTCTTCTGCTTGGCCTTCTGTGTGCAGGGATCCGATCGCTTCTTCCGTGGCTTTGTTGAACAGTGCCCCCAGGAACCCGTTGGTTACCTTGGCACCCAACATTGCCAATGGAGTCATTTTACTGAGAAAGAAAAAAAATTTTAAGTATCTACGCTATCTACGCCCAGGAGGGGCTTGGGGGGGGTTGGCGCTGGGGGAGGGCTACATGCCATGCCCCCAAAGCCAAGCATTGGTTAATCACAGGCCAATCTTACCTCCCCCTTGCCCTCCCTCTCACCATACCATTACCCTAAACCTAACCCTAACCTTTGCAGGGAGCTGATTCAGGCATGCCAGCCATGTTGATTAGGCTGGACAAGATCTTCAAATTTTTGTTCATGGCTGCTTTTTGCTTCATCAATTTTGGACCCCAACACCAACTCTAACCCTGGCCTCGGGTTAGAGCTAGGGTTGGGGTTTGGGCTAAGGTTGGGTCACCGAGCTGGTGGAACCAGTCTTGGTTTTATAACCCTTTTTAGTGTCTAGGGTGGACCTACCAAGTTTAGCAGCAAGCAAGCAGCAAGCAGCAAGCAGCAAGCAGCAAGCAAGCAAGCAGCAAGCAGCAAGCAAGCAAGCAGCACGCGCGAAATGGGGAAAAATCAGAACTCCGTCATGGTGCTTCGGATTCAGGTGAAATTTTGGTGGATGATACCTATGGGTGTGAAGTACAATCACACAAAGTTTGAGCAAGAAACTCCACGGTGGCGGCCGGGAACGGGATTCGCAAGTGGCGGACCTCAGTTTCAAAAACTGCAGTTTAGGGCCAAAAACAGCCATTTTTGGGCCAAAAAAGCCCTAGAACACATTCAAAACGGCCAAACGAAGGGAAACGGTGGGTACACTCCACGTGCGGCTTGACTTCCCCGTGTCAACGAGCTCTTTGCAGCCCTCTAACTCCATGATATGTCCCGGAAACGGCCCAAAAAGGCCCCCACAAGCTCCAAATGCCGACAGCCACCAAATGCCGACAACCAAGAATAGGCCATATCTTTGGCTACATGGCTCAAAATGCGATTCCGAGGGCACCTACTCCACCCGCAACCCCCCACTTTTTGTGGTTTCCACCCCTCAGAATTGCCCAAACAGACGCCTAGACCCCAATACCTAGGCCCACTAGGCTGCGGCAAGCTGCAAGCTCAAGCCCAAACAGGTGGGTGCCCAAATGCGTCAACAGGGTCCAGTAGGGGCAAAAAGATGACTTTTCTCAAAAATGATCCTAGACCATGTGCGACGCTAAAACAAGTGTTTTGGACCGTTTTGAGCTTGTGGTGGCCCATTTTGGTCCTCCCAAAATCTGAAAATGCCTTGAAAATGGGTTGTTTTGGGACCAAAAATGGGTCAAAAATGGGTCAAAAACGCATTTTTCCAAACCTCATACTAGACCATTTGGGGTGCACAAACGGGTGAAATGAGCGCATTTTGAGCCCATTTTGGGGCATTGTGGACCCTCAGAAGTCCAACAAAAGCCTTGAAAGTGGGCCTCGTGGTGATGGTGCAAGCTGATTTCACTTTGTCAAGAGCCATCAATGTGTGAATCATTCTTGATGTCCCTCACCAGTCATAGCTGATGTTCCCTCTCCCACCAGCTCGGTCCCAATATTCAGTCTTGATTAGGGTCACCGAGCTGGTGGAACCAGTCTTGGTTTTATAACCCTTTTTAGTGTCTAGGGTGGACCTGACAGGTTTGGCAAGCAAGCAAGCAGCAAGCAGCAAGCAAGCAAGCAGCACGCGCGAAATGGGGAAAAATCAGAACTCCGTCATGGTGCTTCAGATTCGGCTGAAATTTTGGTGGATGATACCTATGGGTGTGAAGTACAATCACACAAATTTTGAGCAAGAAACTCCACGGTGGCGGCCGGGAACGGGGTTCGCAAGTGGCGGACCTCAGTTTCGAAAACTGCAGTTTAGGGCCAAAAACAGCCAATTTTGGGCCAAAAAAGCCCTAGAACACATTCAAAACGGCCAAACGAAGGGAAACGGTGGGTACACTCCACATGCGGCTTGACTTCCCCGTGTCAACGAGCTCTTTGCAGCCCTCTAACTCCATGCTATGTCCCGGAAACGGCCCAAAAAGGCCCCCACAAGCTCCAAATGCCGACAGCCACCAAATGCCGACAACCAAGAATAGGCCATATCTTTGGCTACATGGCTCAAAATGCGATTCCGAGGGCACCTACTCCACCCGCAACCCCCCACTTTTTGTGGTTTCCACCCCTCAGAATTGCCCAAATAGACGCCTAGACCCCAATACCTAGGCCCACTAGGCTGCGGCAAGCTGCAAGCTCAAGCCCAAACAGGTGGGTGCCCAAATGCGTCAACAGGGTCCAGTAGGGGCAAAAAGATGACTTTTCTCAAAAATGATCCTAGACCATGTGCGACGCTAAAACAAGTGTTTTTGGACCGTTTTGAGCTTGTGGTGGCCCATGTTGGTCCTCCCAAAATCCCAAAATGCCTTGAAAATGGGCTGTTTTGGGACCAAAAAAGGGTCAGAAATGGGTCAAAAACGCATTTTTCCAAACCTCATACTAGACCATTTGGGGTGCACAAACGGGTGAAATGAGCGCATTTTGAGCCCATTTTGGGGCATTGTGGACCCTCACAAGTCCAACAAAAGCCTTGAAAGTGGGCCTCGTGGTGATGGTGCAAGCTGATTTCACTTTGTTAAGAGCCATCAATGTGTGAATCATTCTTGATGTCCCTCACCAGTCATAGCTGATGTTCCCTCCCCCACCAGCTCGGTCCCAATATTCAGTCTTGATTAGGGCTCCTGAGGCTGGCACCTTTCGCAACTAACTGTTGGCCGGAGGCCCCTGGGGGGGGGGGGTAGTCCGCATCCTCGGACCCGCGGAGTCAGTCTTCCCGGGCATAGCTCTATATACGAAGCCTGACACACGCGCGCGCGCACAGACACAGGCACAGGCAACACATAAGTACAAGGCACATACTGGAAGCGCTCCCAATCGATGTGTGACCTGAAATACACGTGCGCAGCAGAATACAGAACGTAGTCGTACTGCGTGAGCTCATCTGCCAGCGGCGCGTCGAAGACCAGAAAATCGCGAACCACAGCACTTAAGCTCAAGCCACGGAGCCTGCTCATGATCGCTGTGGGCAGCCAAGAGATCCACCTGGGCTTAATGCGGATGATCTTCACGTTCTGCTCCTGCAGCCAACTCTTCATTTGGGACGATCCATTCCCATAGTAGAGACAGTACGGTTGGAGCCCACCCACTGCAATGGCGGAGCGCACTGCGGCCCGCGTCAAGTAGCCGTCGCTGAATAATTGAAGCACAAGGGAAATCGCATGAGGGGGAAGGAGGGGGCAACAGGCAAAGTAGCACACAAATCTGCCACTATGTGTCCATTGGCCTGTTGATGTTTCAGCGACCCTCCCATGCCAATGCATATCATGCTGTGGTTCTGTCCATGTTGTGGTTCTATGCCCGTGCTTGCTGTGGCATGCTGTTGAATGTTTGTGGTTGCCGACGCATATGCGGATGCCTGTACACGTGCACATACGACGCGCGTTGATGCCCATGCCTATGCCTGTGCTTCTGTTTGTGCCCATACCTGTACCTCCCATGTCAAAGCCTAAATCTGTCTCCGTTCCCATGTTTGAGCCATGAATATGTCTGAGCCTTTACTGAGGCCTGCGTCTCTACTTTGCCAATGCGGAGGCCAAAGCCTCTGCTGCAACTTTGGCTGCAACACGCTTTGCCTCGATTTTCATGACCTTTTCCAATTCTAACAGAAAGTGCGCACTGTGTGCATGTTGTATCCCCGACTATGCAGTTTGCATGCCTTCAAATAGGTGCACTTTGGAGTTGCAGTTTCATGAAAATGGCACTGAATGGTTATTTCAAGTTGGTGTTGTTGCCTTCTGCTTGGTGAACCAGATGTGCACATAAGCTAATTGATGAACCTAATGCATTGCTGGTAATGGTGTCCAAACATGGGTCCGGGGGCTGGGGTGCTGGGAAGCCTTCATATGGGACTTACACACTTGTTGAGTGTGTAACCTTCTTGAATCAATGCAAACCAATATCCCGAAAAATGGCTCATGTGCAAACAGCCACCTGTCCCAGGGTATAAATATGCATTGAATATGGTAGAGTGGAATATCTTGCTGCATTGATGTTAGCCGATACCTCTAAAACTCGCACCGTTTTGCCTTGAGGTCATCCTTCATGCCATTGCCACATTGCTCTACCCATGCTTGATATGCTTGAGGTATGACAAATGTTTGTGGGGCCATAGGGTGTACCTCCTTCTGTAGCAATGGCAGCCATCAGGTTGCCCTTGCGAAACATAAAAGCTTTTCCTTGTATTACAAAAAAAATTTACTTTCTTATTTTGGTACTTGGGCTGGCGTCAAAATACTTTATGTGGGTTAGGGAGCGCCTCAAGCGCACTGCACACAGTGCATCCATTTGGCCGGTGGGCCACACCAAGGATCTTGGGTAGACGTCCAAAGTGAGAAAGTGTTTGTTCCGCTGTTCACAGCAAACCAATTGGTGCTGGGTCATGCGCATAATCCATAGCATCAACAGGTGTTGTCAAAAGGCACATTTGAACTTCACAAGGAGTCCACACCACTTTCAGTTCCTCCGCAATGGTGTCGCATTGCATGCCCGCGTGCACATGCACGGCATGCAAGTGCATATCCACGTGCACGGGCGCATGCAGTGTTCCTTGTTATCTGCAAGTCCCTCACCTCCCTGGCACACCTATGCCTTGCATGTGTGTTTGCCTCAAAATACGCCAATGCTTCTACCTATGCCTATGCCCCTGACGATGCCCAAGCTAGTGAAAATTGCAAGCAAGTTCCAATAAAATCGTAAATAGAGTAATTCTTTTTGGGTTTTAAGGGGGGACCCTTGCGCTGTGTGTGTGCTGCATATATTGGCCGAGAAACTGTGCAAATTGACCACCTATCAAACACTCACCACGTCTCCCTTGACACACTCAACAACCCACGCATCAACACACATCAACATCACCCATGTGCCTCAACTGTGTGCTTCAGTGTCAACCTGCAGTATATACATCTCTTCCCCACCTGTAAGTAGTCCAAGTGATGTTTTGCTACAGCCCTGAGTACATAACAATGGCAACAAAACAAAAGAACACCAAAGAAATTGCTCGCTGTGACATACACCGAAGCCCATGCTTCCATTTATGTTCATGTCTGTGTGCCCGTGTGTTGGCCTATACCTGTGCCCACACCTGTGTTGTACCTATGCCTGTGTCTACCTCACCCCCCATGTCGAGCGATCACCAAAAACCTGAAAAAAATCCACTAATAAAGTGTTCATGTTCATTATGAGTGTGAAGATGTGGGTAATATGTGACAGACCCAATATATGCACAAGACACCCCCATGCACATCACTCAACGGGGCAGCTGTGTTGTCACAATCTTGCCTTGCATGCCTTGCAAAATCATCCCCTTGCTCGGACCCCTGCCTCTGCAACATGGCCGTGTGGCTGGCACAAATAGAGAATCAGTCAAAATGTACAAAGAGGTTCCATATATATACCAGCCCCTCATTTCTGCAATCCTTCAGCCTGAATCTTGTTGCACAAAACTCAGGACACAATTAATAAGTAACTAATTACCCAAAGAACACCGTCCGATCACCAAGTGAACGTTCGTCCTGGTGATTGTCGGACACCGGGGGGGGGGGGGGGTTAAATGCATGCTTGCACATGTGCACTGTTCCCAGCCAAGTGTCTTTCTCTGTATCTGCGCCTGTATGCCTATATGGCAAGACGCTTTGTAACTAACACAAAACACCGGGGCTGTGTGCTAGCCAGCTCACAGTCTGTCTGAAGGACTGAAAGCATGTTTTGTCTGACAAAACAGCTGGTGGGCTAGGCATAGGATGCTGAGCGGACAGCCGATACAAAGCCGGTTGGGAGGGATGAGTGTTTCGACAAAACAAAACTCGTGTGCTCTGAAAATCGTCCTGCTATGCCTGGGTGTACAGCTGCGCCGTTGGCTATGCCCAGGCATGCGCCTGTCCCTGTGATTGCGATCCCTGCCCTTGCACCCTCAGCCTCTACATGTGTGCCCCTGGTGCTTACCTGTCCTCAGCGAAGTCACTGTAGGCGAACACCCACGGCGCACGGTACAGGGGGAACATGGCGGCGATGGGGATGTTGCCTCCATTATACTGCGCCGCGTAGTGCCCCAGCAGGCGGCGCTCCAAGATCATGAGTGCCGAGAACGTGGCGACGGAGTTACCAATGGACTTGTTGGCACTCAGGCCCACGTAGTAATTCACCAGGGCAGCCTCCTGGGCCGCAGTGCAATGCACGTGCATGAGGGGAGTATGTGCATGACTGTGGGCTGCAGAAATGCATATGGGTGCGCAGACGTTTCTGCAGGAACGTGACTGTACAGCATGCTGGCACAGGACCGTGGGCCCCTGACTTGCATGCACAAGGAGGCCTGCTGGGCCATGCGGCACACCCAGGCATGCATACATCACACATAAACAAGCGTGCGTGCGCGGGCCATGGAGCACGATGAAATACAGACACGCACACATTTCTGCAGACGTGTATGTTTGGGCAGGGCCATGGGTCACAGAAATGTACAAGCAAGGTCACACACGCAGCACCATGGGGCAGTGCTTGGTCAGTGGCTCAGTGTGGCTCTGTGAGCCTCTGTGCAGCTCTGTGTGGCTCTGGTTGGCTCTGTGTGGCTTTGTAGGGTGCTGCATGGCCCAGGGTGAGCAATGGTCCACTCACGTCTGCTCATGCCCCAGGGATGGCCCCCAGCAGTGAAAAGCTCAATACTTGAAACAAATAGCCCTTTCACTGTATCCGACCAGTGCAAATTCACATGTCTCAGCTCCAACCTCGCAATGCAAACCTCAATGAATCACCACCGGCTTTGAGGAGGGCCATGGGCCATCTCCTTCCAACATCTTTCTTGTGCCTCTTGAACATGCATGCCACACCTGCGGCATGCTCCGTGCTTCCCCCACAGCTCGGGGTAGGGTTACTCCAGGGGACGGACCACAACTGTCCCTCCAAGTCAGCAGTATGGGAAGGATTATCCATCATTACTTGTCCACCCTCCCTTCTAGCTAGGGGTAGGGTTACTCACCTGGGGTTAGGGGTATCCGTCCGCCCTCCCTCCCGGTTCGGGTAGGGTTACCCACCGCCCCCTCCCCCTCTCCCTCGCGGTTAGGGGGAGGGTTGCGCTTCGAAGTAATTTGAAGCAGTGTACTACCACAGTGAAAGGATAGCCATTTGAAACCTCTAGAGAACACACGCCAATACTCCATGCCGGCCACGTTTGTGGAGTATAACAACTGCTGGCCACGGCTAAGCCATTCTCATCCCAGGCTGCTCTGTCTCACTGCAATCTCTTGCCCCTACTATGATAACACCATGGTCAGCGAATGACGAACCACTCATCAACGGTGACAGATAGTATCACATGACCCAGGTGCCTAAACAATAGATCCCTCATTACACGACGCTCTCCATTGGCTCATACCCACACGTCTGCCAATGCTTGCAAGTTTTACTGCAAGCTGGATGCTCCGATCTGAAAAGTCATTGCCCATGGCTGATTCGGCTGACTACCAGCACCAGGGTGACAGCTATCCAAGTGCCAAGCGGATTGGATCGCTCAGCAATCCAGTCATCATCGCTGAACCCGTCCAACGCTCAGCAATAAGATGAGCGCTAGAGAAAGGTTCGAAAGCCGTGGTGTAGCAACAACATGACTTTGACCAGTATATCAAAGGGTAGCGGGTCACGCAAGGAGTCAGAAACAGCCAAATCTACACCCTCCCCCCTTGCCGAAGCAACGGGAGAATCCTGAATTCGCACAGTCCTTCCACCTACTGTTCCTGACAAGACAACACCGCAGCTCAAGGCCCATGGGAACGTGTGTGTGTGACGCCCAAATCATTCAAATCTTGCTCAAACTGCGGTGTGTATGTGTGTGACGCCCAATAATTTCAATCAATGCTCAACTTGCGAGGTTCAACAGGCCTAGTTTTGCTGGTGTGCATCTCTGCAATCTGCGCCCTCTTGTCTCTCCTCCCCCGGCAAGGCACACGTGCACAACTCAGGTCTCACGGTATCATGGGGGGAAGGTGCCAGTGCGAGTGGCGGTGGCGCCGGCGCGTTGGACATTGGCGGGCCCCACACAGACCACGCATACGCCCCTGCCAAAAATGGCATGGCCGAGTTGCCTGGTCTGGTGGCCCACAGGGCCTTACCCAGGAATTGACGCATGCGCTTTTGTCTGTACTGTGACGTGGCCAGTCGGACCCAGCTCACTATAAGGGAGGAAACAGAGGGGGCTGAGGAAGCGATAGTGTGCTAGTGTCCGTCGATCTCCTTTCCCACCCATTGGATACTGGCAGTGGGCCGGGTTTGGGATTTTGGGCTGATGACCCATCCCGCGGGTTCGAGTATGGACACCAGGCGTTGAGTTTCAGTTTCTAACATGGTTTGGGAAGCACAGAAGAGGAGGATGTCATCCAAGTACTGGATAACCACAACTTGAGTAGGGTGGAGGGCGGCCAGGTAGTAGCCCAGGAGCTCTTGGGCAAGGGCGGGGCTTCTGGACCAGCCAAACGGGAGCCCAGCGAAGGCATTACGTGTTCCCCCCCACCCTGATCCTGAATGCCGTGCGCTGGTCCGGCGGCAGTTTACATGTGTAGAACATGTTTGAAACGTCCAGCTTCGTAAACCACAGCTGGATGCCTCGGGCTTTCATGAGGGCCATGGACGCAGCCAGTTGCTCCAGGGTAGGCAGAGCCATAGGGGGGGGGTCACCTGCACATCTGTCATTTATAGGTCTACCGTCGAAAAGCAACGCTGCTTTTTCTGCGTTCTTTTTCTGGGCGAACAATGTGCCATTGGGAGGGGCGTCAACCGCCAGTCTGTGGAGCATGCCGTCGCGCTCCATTTTGTGGACCAGCGTCTGGAGATGGGGTCCTGTGGAGTCTGGGGCCCCTACCTCTTGCGATTTCACCCACTCCCAGTTGAGGGGGGCGTGCTTGGCCCATAGGTCGGGGGGGATTTTGACTGCCCCAGTGGTGCCCAATCCCTTCGCCGCAGAGCGTGGGGTGAGGGGTGCGCCTTTGTGTTTATCAGTGGGGGGGCTGGTATCAGGTGGGGACAGGTCAGAGGCAACCGCGTCTCGGTCAGAAACCGTAGAGAGGGCGGCCGTCATGGTGGCGGCCGCCTCAACCAGGAATCCTGCCTCTTCAGCCTCCGCCAATGTAAGGACAATGATGTCCTGCAGGAGGCCCCTGATGGTTCTTTTACTGCCCCCCCGACTCGCCAGAGCCTCCGACGCCTGGTCCGCCGCCCCCATGAGGGGAGGGGTCAGGCTTTTGATCGCTGGGTTTGGCCTGCCGCACCTGCAGTGGGTACCATTTTCGGAATCGATCCCCTTTCCGAGGCGCCGCGACCATGTACCCATGGTGTGGGTCTGCGTCTGTCCTGCGTGGGAGCACTGCGGTCTCCCCGCCCGGTTTGAAATATCCGTGAGGTGGCTGGTTTTGTGTCTGCTCTTTTTGTGGTCGCTTGACTGGAGGCGGGGTGGTATAGAATTCCTGATCCCGGCAGTGTTTGGTCCCTGTGACTCGTGCTGGGCCATGTCCTGCCAAGCAGTACTGGTCCAGTTCCCGGAGAGTAGATTCTGTGTCGGCGGTTCCGTCAGAGGCATCGCTGGTGACACTGCCGCCCTCGGACACGTCAGTGTCCGCGTCGGCAGGGGGGTGGGGTTGGCGCTCGTCGGCGGAGGTCGGCTCTGGTGAGCAGGGTTGGCCTGTGGGTACCGTTGTCGTGCAGACTGCAGTCGCGGGGGATGGTGGAAGGGGGGGGGGGCTGGCTCGGGTCGGGGGGGTGTTGGGCAGACCAGGGGGGGGGTAGACACTCCCGCAATGACGCCGGTTTTGCTGTCCTCTTCGTTGCTGGAGGTCCCCAGGGGCGTCCCGGGGTTGCGTTGCAGGTGTACATCGGGCCGTGCGGCCGTGGCAGTTGGCGGCGCGGCGGGCAGGTCCGGGGGGGGGGGGGGTGCTGGTCGCTGGGGCGTAACTGGTTTGGTGTCTGTGGCTCCGGGCTGGGTTGTCTTGGGCTTTGGTGGCTATGGGGCTGCCCGCTGGGGTGGGATGGGGTCCAGGGGGGGGGGGCAATTCGCTGGTCCTCGGATCTTCATTCGTGTCTGTCAGAGTCGTCCCCGGGGTCGCCACTTGCTGGCACGGGGCGTGTGATCTCCACATGCGCAGGGGGTGGGGCGTATGGTCTGGGGTTATCCTTGAATGCCTGTTTGGGCCATAAGTCCCTGGTGCTGATGCGGACCCTGGTGTATGCCCTGCCTGGTCCTGGGCGCTCTAGGAGGGGCAAGTGGAGGGTGGGGGGCAGTCTCCATGTTGGGGGGTGGGCAGCATAGTGCCTGGCCATTTGCGGGCTCCTCCACCGGGCCCACATTTGGAGGCCCCTGGTGGACCCTCCCTGGGCCATGAAGGCCGCGGCCCCCATGCGTTTGTGGCAGTGCCACTGGAGCCCGGCACTGTCAGTGTCTTTGAGGAGCTCACCCAGATAAAATCGTAGGGATTTCCTCCCCCCCGGGAAAACTGAAGTGAAGTCGTGGTGGTGGGGCAGGCGGAGGGTGCAGACGTGCTCTCTCCAGCTTTCCAGGAACGGGGACAGGGGAAAGCTGGTGAGTCTACAGTTACATTTCTCGTCCCAAAATGTGAAAAATTGGGGGGATGAAATGTATGCCCAACAGATGGACTCCAAGTCCCCAACCCTGAGGCAGTATACGACTGCCAGCATGGAGAAAAAGAATATCCTGGTCCATGCCCAGTGGCCCCAAGCGTTTCCCAGGATCCGTAGGTCGGTTGCCGTGGTCCACCGCTGGGGTTTAAGGTTCCCCACAGTGGATTTGTCAATGGCCTTTGCATAGACCCACAGGGGTTCGGCTTGGTGGGGGGGAAGGAGTCCCACTTTTTCCAAGGCCCTGAGTCCTGAAATGAGGTTGTGTGCACTGGACCCTCCTCGGTCCCTCTGTGAAATGATCCCGAGGCGCTGCTCGACATGTGGGAGGAAGGAGTCTTCGGGGGGTTGGGGTTTGACTGCATTGTCCACCTCCCTAGGGTATGTTTGCAACGAGGTGGACTTGCAGAATCGGACTTTGGTGGCGAGGAGGTCAGACCCCATGGGTCTTGCCATGGCCGCTCTGGCCAGGCCGATGGCTTGTCGCAGCTAGGCCACTGTGAATGGGGTGGGCTGGGGCAGTCATTGTTGTGCCCGGTGTTGCGGGTAGTACTGCTGGGCTTGGGGCACAGGGGCTGGGGGGTGGGTGGGTTGTGAGTGTTGGGGCGGGGGGGGCTGCATATGGGTGGGGGGGGTACCGTGGTTCATTGGGGGTGGCATGAGTGGCGCTGGGGGGTAGTACTGGTGCGGTGGGTATGGCATGTACGGCGCTGGGCCCATCTGGGGCATCCCCATATGCATATGTGGGCAGTCCCTCGCCCAATGGCCGGGTTGCCCACACCTGTGACACACCCCTGGTTTATGGTACCCCCCCCCCCCCACCTTGGAATTGGGGCTGGTACGCGGGGACCGACACCGCTGCGGAGTGTCGCCCCTGTCGTCTATTGCGGCCTTCTTCATGCACCAGCCGCCAGATCGTCGCGTAAAATCGGTTTGTCCCAAAATCGACCTGTGGGCTTGCATCCATTTCAACTTTTAGGGCACTCACTATCGTTTGCTGCCAGACATAGGGTAGTGATTTCTGCAGCAACACCGTCACTTCCTGCACATTAAGCGGTGGGATCATGGTTTGTCGCATTCTCTCGTTCTCGAACCGGACAGCCTGGAGTTGCCTCGCCAGATCGTCGATGTGGCGCTGTTGTACCGCCTGCGGTAGCTCCTGTGGCCATATGGCTGGATATGCGAGCGGCGTCTGCGCTGTCGATGGATCTAGGTGACTTCCTGGGTGTTGTGGCTGTGCGGGGGGCGGCGGCGTTTCCTGCTGGAATCGTTTCTCGGCGAATATTGGGACCAGGCTTTGTCGCATCCTGTAGGTGGCCAAGCAGCGCAATAGGTCCATGTCCGACAGCTCGACCCCAGCCGTTCTCGCAAACTCGGTCAGGGTGTCCTGGCCGATCCCGTGCTTGGTGATGAGCTCGTGGAACGATATCGTGCCTTCGTTGATCTGGGCCCTGTTTTTGTCGTCCACGTTTTCGAATATCGTGAAGAAGGGTCCATTGGCCCAGGCCCGCCAATCGATCATTGTTTGATGTAATGTCTGTTCCTGAGGGGCGAAGGGGTTCGCGACTGCCGCTGCCGCCGCCGCCGGATTGCGTGATGGCGAGAAGGCGAGTCCCGTGCCCTCCATCATCTGGACAGATGTCTCCAGGCGCCGTCTCACCGCCTCGGGCTCCTCGGATGGGCCGTCCGCCCGGTGCATGTGCACTGCCGCCGCCTCTGGCGCCGCCGCCGACATCGCTTGCGCGATCTGCTCCGCTGCCGGGCCACCTCCATGAATCATTTGAGGCGGTTGTCCACCCCCTGAGGGAACATGGGCAGGCGCTGCCGGATGCGGCGCCATATGCCCAGCTGGTTCCACCGATGAGGCTCCCGACACTGGCATGGGGGGATACAGTATAACAAATACAAACTGAAGGAGAGACAGGGGGCAAAACTTAAGTTTTTGTGAAAACTTGTGTTCCTACATCCATCAGCGAAACCATGAGTCCAGAATTCTTGTGGCCTCGCTGGCAGGCCTGCCACTAGCACACTGATGCACAGCTTTGGGGTCTGGTGAGATCTCAGGAGCAGCAAAGCAAGCAGGCCCCAGCATTCCTCGTCCGCCCTCCGCAGCTGTGCGCGCGCGCGCGCGCGTGTGTGTGTATGTGCTCTGTGCTATTAACGAGGGAGACCCATGTATGACTGCGTGCTGAGATTGGCTTGCCGAAATGTACACCTGAGTGTGTACCTTATTGTGTGTGTGTGTGTGTGTCTGTGTGTGTGTGTCACAAAACTTGGTTTGTTCTGACCCCCCCAGTCTGTGCTTTCAGAAGAACTACAGCTCACCCGCTGCTGTTGCCCCAGCGGCCTTTGACAGTTGGAAAAGCGGTTGGAAAAGCGGTCGACGGGTTCATCCTGATAGGGGCCGCTGGGGCAACAGAAGCGGATGGTCTGTAGTCCTTCTGCAAGCACAGACTTGCTGCCGCAAAGCGCTTCCTTACACAAGGGGGGGAAAAGACTCGAGTATTCA
Source organism: Eutreptiella sp. 'Long Island Sound 2002' (assembly GCA_964036045.1). Classification (NCBI taxonomy): domain Eukaryota; phylum Euglenozoa; class Euglenophyceae; order Eutreptiales; family Eutreptiaceae; genus Eutreptiella; species Eutreptiella sp. 'Long Island Sound 2002'. The sequence goes on along the minus strand of OZ038378.1, from coordinate 16,110,357 downwards.
ACGTGGAGACTGGTCCTTCTCGTCAATATGACACTCTGGCTCAATGCCAGCTCTCACTGCCACCCTCCCGCCCTGCTGCCCTTCCCCTCTTCCGCCCTTCATTTACTGTTGCCTCTGTTTCCCACCCTCCCCTGCCCTCTGTCACTACTCCCATCGCCTCTGCGTCTTTGCACAGACCTCGCGGCTCAAATCGTTTATGGGCATGACCGCCATCTCCGTCAGGTAATCGTACTGGTACGTCTCCATGGAGACCATCAGCCGCATCCTTACGTCCTCGTCTATCAAGGGCCAATGGGATGTGAGATAGACGGGGATCTTGTTGTCGAATCCCTTGGACTTCATCACCGAGCCCAACTCGTACGTGTTGGTGAGGCAGTTATCTCGCACAACCCCGTCCGGGATCGATGACCATCGCTGGCAATGGGCCAGCCAATCCGACTCCGCCCGCACATGCACGAAATTGTATGAGTCGGTCTGTGCAATCCGCATGATATGGTCCACCGTGATGTCCACCAACCTACGGAGCGGACAGACAACAGAGTTTGCCCTGGCGCACCCAGTGCCCAAGGGTTGACCCCGGAGTCCAAGCAGCCTCCCGCGCTCCGAGGGTGCACGCTGTAGGCATGCACAGCGGCTACCACAACGATGAACAGTGTGATGAGTCAGCGCCTTTGTTGCCCCTCCCCCTTTGTGCTGGCTGCTGTTCGAAAGGTGCTTGCGCCTATTGCGCAAGTACAGCCCCGTCTTAAGCACAGCAACCCCGTCGGACCGCTGTTTTAGTGGTCCAGAATGCAAGATGACATGTGTGTGAACCGGTCATAGTTTGAAACAGGAGCTGTGGACAACATTGTGCTTTCAGCTGATGTTGCCAGCATGGGGCCCTGACCTCCCATGAAGCGCTGCCGCATGGAAAATTGCATGGCCAATTTGAAACCCACAGTTTCCCACGCACTTTTGACACAACTAGACCGCCCCCCCTGCACGAGGGCCCCAATTAGGGGGGGTTCTGTGCTTGTCATGGTGGCTGGTCTCTGTGGTGCGAAATGCACATGCAGTACCTGCTTTCCGTTATCTGACATGGCGCCTGCTCCGGCTGGACCATTTTCCTTGGCCTGACCTGTCCCTTCTCCCGTGTTCCCCTCACATTGCACCTTCACGTTCCCAGCCCCGCCCCAAAGAACCACATGACGCGCACGTAGCAGAATGGAACGTGTCGTGGTGCGAGCCAAGCAGCCCCATCGGCTGTGCAACAAACAGCGGACCGGGGGGATGTTGCCAGTGGGTGTGAATGGGGGGAGGCGTTCCCTGTGGATTTGTCTACCATCAGTGCTTGTGGACCCTACCCTTACTGCCCCATGTGTATGTGTCGTGTGTGCATGAGGTTGACCAAACGATCAGACTGAAACTGAACGTGTGTGCAACACTTCAAAGTGAAGCATCATTGAAGGAATTTTCCATCGAGCCTGGGTCTCAGCAAAATGCCTGTGGGTTCTGGGCTACAGCGCGGACTGGCACAATCCGTGGAAACTCGCGCACCACCCGCATGTAACACTTGGTGGTCTGGAACCCCCGGGCCCATGGAGGACTTCCCATATCAGATGGTGATAGCGGTGGTGAGCACCATCCAAGCTTCACGGTCTAGAAATGACTGAATGTGAAGCCTCTGCCAGCGCCGGCAGGGCGGACGGCACGCGACAGACATTCCGGGTTCATCACCGAGAAAAAAAAACCGCACCCCCACCTCCCCCCAAAATGACCTCTCGATCAACAGAAGCAGGCCACAGAAAAGGCATGGCCTGGGCACTAGCCGTGATACACAGCACCCAACCAGCCTTCATGGAACACCTGCCCAAAGCGAACGGGGGTTGGGGAACGAGGGCTGGGAGTTTGGCGTATTGGGGGGTCAGCGTTGCCAAAAAGGGGGCCTCTTGCACTCCTGCCGGATATGCAGATGGACGCAATTGCCATGCACACTGCAACAGCCTGAGCTTTGTGTACGGGGGCTGGGGGGGCTGTACGACGCATTCAGAGCTTCGGCACACCACCTTTGCCACACCGCAATGTTCCCAATCATCTCGTTAGGCAATGGCTGTCACGGGGCGGGACGGGGGCGGGTGCAGATGACATGGGGCGTTGCACCCAGTACACAGGGTAGCACCTGCTCAGCCTGGGGCTGGGCTGCAGATTCTGCAGGATGTCGGCCACCAATTGCCGATGCTCCAACACAAGGCTCGACTGGATCATCCCTTCCGCCCACACGCATCCAAACGCCAGATGCCGCACAGACTTCGTTTTCTGCACCACTTCCTCGAGGCACTTACCGGGGAAGTGGGCGCAGGTTTTGCGGTCGTTCCGAAGCCCCTGCGACACCGTGTCGCCGGGGATCACTGTGATGCCATGCAGCGCTAGCGCTGCCGCAAGGCGCCCGTGGCTGTACACCTCGGCAAAGGGAAGGCGGTCCCCGTTCAGCGCCGTGTCTGTGCCCATTTGCGTCCCGTCCTTCAGGAGGTCAGGCAAGATGACGTCCCGCTTCAGGATCTTAGCCATGATGAGCCCCAGAACAAGGCCGGCGCGCTGGTTGCAAAAGCCGTTGCATGTGAGGAACTCAAAGGTCTTGGGCGACGATCCGAAGAGCCATGCGCCGCAGTTGTAGGGGCCGAGGAGAGCCACAAGCAGCACCAGCAGGAGGGCATTGGGGCGGAGCCCACCCCATAGCCATAGCCTCATAATCTGAGGGTCGGCAACGGGGCAGCAGACAGAAATTTAGCCATACCCGCTGCCCTGCACCCCTCCTTCTACCCTTGACCACAACCCTGCCATGCAAGCAGGTATTAGAACAGAGTGGGGGGAGGAAGCACCGCATACTTCGCTACCGTATACCCCCGCGTCATAGGCATACGGTCATTGCCACCAGATCAGTGTTGCCTTGAAGGCACCGCTGAATCACGCTCATCAAATGTTTCATGGGCTGTCTGGGTCAGCTGAAAATGGTTAGGTTCCATGCTAACTGCGACCTTGGTCGCTGGTCGCTGGTCGAGAGACCACACGGGCTCATCTCCCTCGGCATCAGACAACTGCAACCCCCCTTAGATTAGAACAGGTGGGGGGGTTGGGGTTGGAACCCAACCAAAAATGCCCCAAATCCATTTTCCTTCGGTAAATTTCTTTTTTTTTTGTATTCTGGCGCACAGTGTGTCCAAATGTGCTCTCCAGGCTATCTTGGTTCAAAGGATAGCATGGCCCAGGAATGGTCTTGAGTTGTCTCTGGGGATCTTCTAGAGTGGGGACACGTTGTCGCACAAGCCTCGTGCAGAAATAGCGTCGTAAAAAGTCATCTCCTGCTCGACTTCTGGCAGCACCAAGCACACTCACAGGCGCGACATGGCAAGGTTTCCATGCTGTCAGCATGTTCCACTCCTACGGCTGGAGGGCCAGGTCCACTGACGTCGTCTCGTCTATCCCCTGCATATGCACCCTGAGGGTACCACGCATACCTTCCTTTCCCTTGGTAAATTTCATGTTTTGCCACGATAAAATCTGGGCATTGGTGGTAAAAGAGGGGGGGGGGGGGCTCCTCCAATGATTGTCTGCCTTTCTTTGCACCCTGGCAACTTTCTTGGGTGCCCGCTTCCAGTCCTCCCAAGGATCCTGTCCAATTATCTGCGGAAAGCCATACTTCAGACATCTGAGATCCAGATCATGAGCAGGAGTTGCCTCACTTGTATTGCATGCAAGCGCATTTCTTGCACCTTCTGTATCCAAGCGAAAGAATTGCGTGCCAAAAGGGACATTCTTCCACAGCTTGCACACAAGCGCAAGCACAGCAAGCACTTTCAAGAAAAATTTGGAAAACAGTAGGAAATTTTTGATATTTTGTCAACATTTTTGCCCCTCCATGAGGAGTGCAGTCCCCGAATGGTAGACAATCCGAGTAACCACCATGCCCATCAACCCTTGAGTCAAGTACACTTCTTTGGCTTCCCATCCAGCACTCCCAGCTTGAGGCACCAAAAAAAAAAAGTTGCGTCCTTATTGTATCATGCTCCCCAAAATGGGGATGAAACGTGCAATGCAATTGAAACTTGCAAGCCATTGTTGCCACAGGAAGGTGGAGCTTTGGTTCCCCTTCATTTGATCCTACAGTTGCATCTCCAATTGACAATTTTGTCCGTAGTTTCCTCCAATTTTGATGAAAAGGTGGCTCAACTTGACATTCAACAATCAACCCCATCTCCCAATCATCACAACCTCCACTGACAAAAAGCAAGAAGGGGTGAAAATGGTGTCTGGCATGGAATAAACAGCCCCACTCCCAATGCATACCCCTTGGTCAAGTCGTATTTTATCCAAGCTGCACTGCTTGTCAAGATTGCATTCTGAGGGCGTTCTACGCTCAGTGCTTGTACATGTACTTTTCACATAGCACCGTACCAAACCCACACACTATGGTACTGGGGGCATTGTTGTTGTTTGGCACCTGCACACTCAGTGGTTTTACCCAAATGGGGGTTAATCAGGCATGCTTGTCTTATGTGCGCAGCTACCATACAAAATCAATCCCCTTTCTGTTGGACGCTGGTATGGACCCACTATCACATTTTTGGATGCTTCAACTCACAACTTGGAAATTTCGGCTGTTTGAAGTATATGATTTGCATCACACTGGAGCCGACTTTGACTGGTCCCAGTGCACAAGGGAGATATGCCCTCAACAGACAATTCAACATGGTGTATGAGAGCTCTAGCACATTGCATTTGCTGGGATGATCTCTGGGGGACAGGGCTGTGATGATGTTTCAAAACCATCGTCAGGCACCACACCATGGGACATCATTTGCTGGGTGTTGGTGCATATCAGTAAAAGGACCTCACATACCTGGAGCCCACAGAGAACAATGGTCAACATAACTTCAGCCCTGGGATTGTCGAAACACCTGCACTTTGGGCTCCTCCTTTGCACAGCTCCCTCAATTGCTGCATGGGGTGTTGCAAGCAGATGTAGCATACATTGGGGGATGCTGCATGAATGATCCCAAAAGGGAGGGGGGGGGTATGGTGCCCGCACCTGCGCTTGATCTAACAACCTCTCTTCGAGGTGATTTGTGGCTACTTGTGTGGCTTTGTGGTCACTTGTTTCGACTTTGAGATCGCTTTGTTAGAGTTTGTGGTCGCTTGTTTTGACTGTATGGTCATTTGGTTCAACTTTGTGGTACTTGTTTGGACTTTGGGGTTGCTTATCCCAACTTTTTGATTGGTTGCTTGGACTTTGTGATTGGTTGTTGGGCTCTTGTGATCACTTTTTTGGATTTTGTGAATGCCTCTGTCAGCTTTGTGGTAGATTGTTTCCTTGTTGGGACTTTGGGGTCATTTAATTCGACTTCATGGCCCCTTGTGCCCACTTTGGGGTCACTTGTTTCGACTTGGTGGTCGCTTATTTCTACTTTGTGATTGCTTTTTTGGACTTTGTGGTCGCTTGTTCTGAGTTTGTAGTCGCTTCAACTTTGCGGTCACTTCGTTAATGGTATCACCCTGAGCCCTTGCTACATGCACGTAGTTTCGGGGTCAGTGGGGGGGGCCTGAACCTTGTGGTTGCTTGTAACCCCCCTGTGTGACATTCTGTCTGGTTGATGTTCCTTTACGGGGCCCTGGACAGTCACCCGTTCTTCCCTTCGCATGTTGCGTTTCGTTGCTGCTTTCTGCCGGCCGCTGCGGCCGGTGCTCTTGCTGGTGTCGTTTCCGCGTTCGCGAAGCCCAGTAGTTGGTGTGTTGGGGCTGTGCTGAATGTGGCATGGTGTGCCGTTTGCGCGTCAGCGGCGCCCAATAGTTGGCGTATTGAGGATGTGCTGGTTGTTGCCCGGGTCATTGGACTGTTTTTGCTGTCCACGCGCCTCTGTCCACAGGCCGTCCATAGCCTGCCTCGCTGTGTTTCTGTGTGCGTGAGGCCCAGGTGCCCTGTTCCTCCACGCGTTGTCCCGGCCGTCCACCATATGCCCTTTTCCTTGTTGCTTGTAACCCCCCCCCTCCCCGTGTCCAGCGAGCAATAAAGTCCTCAAAAAATACGGTCCGAAAGAAGTGTTCGTTGGACATGCCGTTCCTTACCTAATTCACTAACTAATCTAATTGGGTACCTAATTAATTCAGGTTTCAGGTACCAAAAAAGGATGGTCCGAACAGAAGTGTTGGTTGGACAATGCGTTCGTTGGACACGGGGCGGGGGGGGGGGGGGGGACGACTTTGTAGTCGCTTGTTTTGACTTTGGGGTCGTTCGTCTGAATGTTGGGGTGATTGTTTTCTTTGCAGCCCTTGTGTCAACTTTAGGGTCATTGATTTCGATTTTTTGATTGTTTGCTTCAACTTTGTGATTGCTTGTCTCAACTTTGTGGTCACTGGGGTGTCTTTGTGGTCACTGTTTTTGTTTCAACTTTGTAGTCGCCAGTTTCAAGTTTGGGGTCACTTGTTTGAACTGTGTAATTGCTTGTTGGGACTTTGTGACCACTCGTTTCGACTTTGCAGACGCTGGTTTCGACTTCGTGATAGCCTGTTTATGACTGTGTCATCGCTTGTTTTCACTCTGTCATCACTTGTTTCGACTTTGTGATTGCTTGCTTCGACTTTGGGGTCACTTTTCATGACTTAGTGGTCACTTGGGATTTCCAAAAAGAGGAGGAGACATGGCTTTATAACCCCTGCTGTCTCCCAATCAAAAAAAGCAGGGAGGAAACATGGCTTCGTGACCCCTACCAGATCGGGTCCCGAAGCGTACGTGTACACCCAAGAAGTAAATGATAATAAACACGTCCACTGTCGTGCAATGGTGCATTGCATTGTTGCCTGGGGTATCTGTTATCAAGGGTGCGAGGGCTGTAAACAAATCCATGATGTCGGTTGACACAGCTGTTTTCCCTAAGGTGCGAACCCCAAAGACTAGTCCCTGGACTACACAGCTTATCAGCCATTGTACACCATATTGGGTTGAGGGGTGGGACTTGAAGGGTATTGGCTGGGGGGTGGGGGGTGGCAACACCATTGACAGTGCAACAGCAAACACCGAAAGTCCCTTGGCCAGGAGGATCCTTAATGGGGGAAAAAAACAAATCCCTCCAGTGTTCGTGTGTCTGAACTGGCGACGGATTGACGTGGGCTAGCGGTTCAATAAACAGCAGTTGGCAGAAAATTGACGGCAAGTGGTGGTTGACCGATGGTGGGTGACAGATAACCAATGGCAGTTGGCTGTTGACCGTCGGCAGTTGTTGCATAGCTCAGAGCGGTTGGTGCATAACCCACGGTGGTTGGCATTGGGTTGGGCCAATTGAAAAGTGACATAGTTCCAAAAATGAGGCAGGTTACATGCCTCGTTGCATGCGACAGTACAGCAAAAAAGGGGGATCCGTGTATGTGGCATGGCAGGTCAGAATAGTGTACACACCTCAGCAAATGTCCGTTAAGTTTAGAGATGTTGGGGCCAGCTGTTGGGGCCAGGTGTGTAAGGGCATTTCTTAGCCGGAAAATGATGTATGAATTAAAGCGGGAACCATCCCTCTGATTAGTCCTATTGTGACTTCAGCATTTTTTTGTTTAAGTGTAATGTGGAATTTTGAGCGTTCCCAAGATCATGATGACACAAAAACAAACATGGCAAAAACGGCCATAGGCAAAAACAGGTGTCTTCGACGCTTCAGCACGTTTCCCATACTTGTGCCATTTTTCAAAGGGATAAAAGGATCAAGGCCAGCTTCCCTCCATGAAGCAAACCGTGTTTGTGGGTTTGCTTATTCCTCTTCATTCTTCTGCTGTTTTGTGCATGTCCTGCACAACTGATCGCAAAATGAGTGAGAAGGGTGAATTTCCCATACTGGGCACTATGGCCCCCTCCCCAAATATTGACACTTCGCGACTACAACATGCCCACGGAGTCTACAATGAGCAAACCGCGTCTAATTGTGGCGGACAGTGTCTACAGACTATACCGGGTAAATGATGCACAGTGTCTCCAGACTATACTAGGGAAACGTGTATGTGCAGTGTCTACAAATTATGTACAATGTCTACAAAGTATGCATAGTGTATGCACAGTGTCTACAGACTATACAGTAGCTTCAGTGCACACACACACACACACACACACACACATACATATGTATATGTACAACGCGTTGGGCCGTACAACACCGTACAACACCATACGGCATCGTACGACGCATCAGGAGCATACACACACACACAAACACACATGCTGAAACATACATACATGCATACGTACATACATACATACAAAACATACATACAAACATACATACATACATACATACATATGTGTGTGTGTGTGTGTGTACATAAATATATATATAATGCGTCGGGGCCATACAACACTGTACGACGCGTCGGGAGGTGCCAAGGGGGGCGGCGTGTTCAAATAGTAACACCCAACTGTGTGCGAACTTTTGGGGGTCCGGAGGAGGGGGGGCGGAGGGGGGGTAAGTGGGTCGGCTGGTCAGCTGCCGGGGTCCCCCAGGGGGGTCGGTGGGTACCCTAACATATACATACCTCAAAATGACGCGCTGATAATTTTGAACATACACAAGTGGGGGTAAAAAAAATATCAACAAAAATATGCCCATCCGGAGGTCAGGTCGGGGGTCAAAAAAAATTGCATTTTTCACCCATTATTGAATTCTCCACAAAATTCTGAGAGAATTTGGAGTATAGACACTTAGGGTGAGAAAAAAAAAATCCCCTCGAGAGGCCAAAAAAAAAAAAATCCGACGCCTATGGCGCCGGCAGTTTTCCCCAAGATCTCAAATTGGAGAAAGACAGATTCGAAAACTTCGGGAGGTCTGGAGGGGGAGGGGGGGGGGGGGGGGCTGGATTCGAACAGACTGCCCCCTTGGGAGGTGTTGTACGAGGCGTCGGGGGCCGACACCTCGGGGGTGTACGACACGGCGGGAGGTGTCGGGGCCCAACGAGTCGTAAAAATCCCTCTTTGACATATGTGCACCCTGATGCTCTCTTTACCGAGCTGCATTGTTCTCACAACAAAGCACCTCGCATGCGTCGGCAATTCACCAAAATCGATCGCACCACAGGGCCAATGACTGACGAAACAAATCAAAATGGATCACATGGATGAGGTTTGCCCCCTGCACAAAAAAAAGAGGGGAAATTGAAAAGCCTCTTTTCACAGGTCACATGAGAGGCTTCCCGGGGTGGGGTGAAGCAGGGCGGAGACTGAGGCTCTTCTTCTCTCGGCCCCCCTCTACACCTCCTACTCACACACCTCCTCCCTCCTTCTCCCCATTCTGCCCCAATCGCCGTGTTTTTTTTGGGCTGTGTTACCGTCGTCTGGCAATCAGTCGGAGCCAAGCTCAACAGTCTGTTTGGCACTTTGCCGCAAAAGCGAGCCACAGTTCTGGAGCCACCTCTGTAACTTTCTATGGGACTGTATAACTTTCTGAAATTACTTTACCACAGACATAATAATACATCATGATGCTTAGATTAGCAAGGGAAGCGGCCTAATCCTAACAGAAGTCAAGCCTAAGGGAAGAGCTGGAAGCTGCCAAAGCCGAAGGACGAATCAGAGGCCCCAAATGCCGGAGCAGCAAGATCTGCAGTGGGATCCACCTCGGCAGCCGAAGTAGCGGTGGCCTGTGGTTGCGGCGTCCCCCCGCGGGGCTGCCGTTGGAGAATCTGTGCGTCCTGCCACATGAAGTGCGCACCGCATCGGTAGCAATTCATGCTTGCGCACCCCTCGTTCTTCTCAATGCGCACTCGACACTTGGGGCACATTCGCAGCTCTATACCCTCCAGGGCCCCAAACGTGTCTTCCTGGGCCTCATTGGCCTCCGCCTCCCGAATGCGGGCAATCAGCGCACTGTACGCCGTGCGAGGGATCACATTCTGCAGCTCGTGGGTCTGCAGGGTCCGGTTGCAGTCTGGGAAAGGACAGTTGACGAAGTTGCGGCCCTCGCTCAGGAAGGACATGGCGTGCCGGCGGAGACACTCCTTACAGACCGAGCGCGGATGGCGGGGGCCCTCGATTGTCTCCCCGTCCCCCGTGATACGGAACTCCCGGAAGCAAAAGGAGCCGAAGCGTTCGCTCGTCAGACCCTCGTAACACACGATGCACGGAATGAAGTGCGCCTCCAGCGGGGCCAGACACTGGCCACGGGAGAGGGGCACCCCCTGCAACGGCAGCGGGACGATTGTGGCAGCTTCCTCGTCTGCCTCCCCCGCCTCCTCGGGCGCACTGCCAGACGCAGTGACGTGGGCGGGCACTCGGGTACTCCACTCGTTGAGAAGTGCGGCAGGTAGATCCACCAGCCTCGCGTTGCGCATTGTCGCGACGCTGTGGCCCTTCACACTCCGGGTGGCCTGCACGCGAACGAGGTGCTGCTTCATGGCCGGGATGTAGGTCATTACTTGGCCGCTGACGCCTCCGAAGGGACAAGAGGTCAGCGAGTCCGCCGGCCACTTGGCAGTCACGTGCATGCCCACCATGGCCTCTGGGTCGGCCGCTGCGACGGCTGCGCGCGCGCGGCAGACCTGCGCAAGCTGCAGTTTGCGTTGCGCAAACAGTGCGACCGGCCGCTGCGCCTGTTGCTCGGTCCCACTGCTGGTGGGGACAGGCCTGGGAGGCCCGAAGGGCATGACAGTCGCAGTGGCGTTGGCAAGACTTGCCAGGTCCTTATCCGTGAAGTGCAGTGCGGTGGCAGCCTCTGAGCCCACATTTATCAGCCGATTGTCGGTGAACGGCACCTCTCCTGACGCCAACGCGGGCAGGGAGACCGGAAAGGCCCTCACGACGCCCCGAGAGACGAGCTGCGTCTCGTCAGCCCAAACTGCCTCAAAAGTGAACTTGGAGCCTGTGGAGCTGACGTCGGGTTTGTCCCCCGGCGGCAGGCCCCCGGCCGCCTCGCTCGGACCACCGAAGGCGCCAGACACAAAGCCTCCCGGAGCCGCATGCACTCCAGCCTGAGATCCACCCGCGGCACCACCGCCTCCGCTTGAAGCACTGGAAGTCGGTGGGCCCAACACAGGAGGACACAGGCCCAACACAGGAGGAGGAGGAGGAGGAGGAGGAGGAGGTGGGCCCAACACAGGAGGACACAGGCCCAACACAGGAGGAGGAGGAGGAGGAGGAGGAGGAGGTGGGCCCAACACAAAGCCGACTTCGCCGACTGCTTCCTTGAATTCCGTTTGGGACAGAAAACCGCCGGCGGGCGCCGCGTTCGGCCCCGCTGATTGGGGCGCCCAGTGGCCCCCGTCCTCCCCCGTGCCCCAGGCGACAAGCGTGTCCAGCAGGAGCTGCTGAATGGCTGCCGGATCGAGTTGCTTGGATGCGTCCAGCGGTGCTCCTGCCGCGTCTATCTCGTCCACCTCAACGCGGGCTGCCACAACCCGCGCAAAGCGCCCGACCCGCAACCGGTTGAGAGACGCGTACTCCTGCGATGGCTTTTCCAGATGTGGCGCGGCAATCCCCGGAGGGAGGCCCGGCAAGCCATTGCCCGCCGCCTGCTGCTGCAGGTGGGCATTCAGCGCATCGATCATGTCACACAGAGCCTCGTGCGTCACGTGCACGGGCACCTGCCATATGATGATCTCACGCTCCTCCGCTACGCTGGTGCCGAAATTGTCGCGGGATGGGGGCGAGGCCACCTCTTTGCTCACCACAAACGACCCGTCGTCTGAGTCCTGCGACCCCAAGGACACCGCCAACACCGGCTCTTCATTGAAGGGGATGCTGCCGAGGACCACCCCAGGCACCCACCGGCAGGTACGTTCCAACACGTTGTTTTCGGAGAGAGCCGAGTCTCCTGGCCAATCCATCTGTGCAAAGGTGAGCACAAAGTTCTCCCGACCCTCAGCAAGTTGGCCCTGGAATCTAGTCTAGCATGCATGACGCCGGGCAGCCGCATAGCCCAGAGCTTACAGTGTCCTGGGAACATTGCGCAGCTGGTCACCCACACACAACGCATGTCATCCATCACCCTGGCCACAGAGCAAGGCACATGCAATTGGAGCATCATTGTAGACAGCTTCCGTTGACTTCAGTTGCCTCTGGAACCGAAAGCAATGTTCTCCCCATCTTGTGCTGCATCCAAGACAGTCGTGTGGGTACCCATTCTACCCGGGGGCCAACTCCTGAGACGAACCGCTAAACCATGGTCCCAAAATGATACCACAGAGACACGGTGCTTGGACAAACCCATGCTATGACACAGAGCGGTGGGTCAGCACAATAAGCTGGTGGTCCGACAAATAGTAAACCACAGGCTGGGGCAAAGATGAAAGGGCAAAGATGAAACATGGCCAAATACATGTGGCCACTCCTTGGTGCCTTCCAGACAATTGGCCCGACTGACTAAGTGTTACACACAGACACACATGCACACCCAAACAAAGGGGAATTGCGACGCGTGCATGCGGACACTTGCAACACAATGTTTCGCAGAAACAGACACACACATTCATGCACCACAGAAACGATGCACAGGCAAAAGCCAGAGTCCCTATGCGCCAGAAGCAACCTCTATGCCTGTAATGTGTGATAGTACCTGCGCCATTGGCAGCAGGGCGTCCCCACCGTCTGCCCGATCCGTCTTCAGCCGCTGGCACTCGCCCGGGACCAGCACAAACCGCTTGATCTCGACCTCCGCCCGCACCGCCACCTCATCGCCTGAACACAGGCCGGCGATCCAGCCGCCGCTGTGCTTGGTCCCCAGGGGAGCGAGGCAGGAGGTCAGGTGCTTCCTGAGGACCAGGTGGCCGGCCCGGCCCTCCCGGCATCCACCAAATTGCCGGGGGCCCTGGTACGAGTCCGGGATGTCGTCGGCGCAAAGCACTTGGACCTTGATCTCTCGCCTCTCCAGCGGCGAGGAATTCGCGCAGTCCTTGGCCTTGAAGGGGTCCTTCTCCGCTTTGGTGACCGCGACATGCACCACGCGGGCCGGCACCCACACCTCCGGCCACACGCACCTCTTGGCAGGGGCCTCAGGTGCGGCAGAGGCCTCTGAATCCACGGCTGTGGGCTGATCCCCCGCCCTCCTTTTCACTCCGTACCTCCCTCTCCCCGCGCGGCCCCGCCGCGGACGCCGCTGCCCGTGAGTGGGGCTGGGAGTGGTCGCGCCGTCAGACGCACCGGGCGGGGGCAAGAGGCTGCCCCCTCCCGCAGCGACGGATCCTCCACCGCCCTCCTCAGACCCCCCGGACGAAGTCGCAGGTGCGCCAAACACAAAGCCGCCCCCCGCTGGAGCCCCCAATCCTCCACCGGCGGCAACGGCCCCGTCAGACCCCTCGAACGAAGTCGCAGGTGCGCCAAAGACAAAGCCCACCGCCGGAGACGCACTCCCCCGTGCCGCGGTCCCACCGGTGGCCCCAGAGGCACCGCTGGAAACCTCAGGGGCCGCTGCCGTCAGCGCACCCGCCCCGCCCCCCCCCGGAGCTGAGGAGGGCCCCGTACTGCCCGTGGGGAGAGACGCGGGGGCCTCCTCAGGGACAGAAGGCCAGAGCTCCTCCACGGACCCGGGCAGCGCCTTTGCTACGGATGCCGAGACTCCGTCGTCCGCCTGACGGCAGACCGGCCTATCCCTCGCGCAGTTGCCGCACAAGAGGCACACGGGGCACCAGAAGATGCCCGGGGGTGCCCCGTACTCCCGGGCGCCACTCAGCTCCTCCTGACACGAGGGGCACGCCCCCAGCGTGAGGCCGCTGTCGTCCAGCGGCGAAAGGCCGGAGCACAAGCGCATCGTGTGGGCGCTCAGGTACCCCTGGGCACAAGACGCCCCGATGTCCACTTCCACGAGGTCGTCCGGCACGAGATCCGCAACCCACGACTCCCGCTGGCGCTCTCGCGGCTGCTCCGGCCTCGGCCCCGGCCCCTGTGCATCGGATGCGATGTGAGGGGCGGTGCTCTCGCAGTGGCCCATGTCGTCGCCGCTGGAGCGGGCGCGGCTATGCACATCCTTCCCCCTCCCTTCGCCCTGCGCCTCGTCCAGCGCGGCCTCTCTGAACACACGCATCCGGGAATCCGACGCCATCAGGGCCACAACCTTCGACAACGGATCGTTGACCTTCCCATCCGGCCCAGCCTCCGACGTCATCGGCTGTTGTAGAGCATCACTAGACACGCGAAAACTCGCCATTTGCCTGTCAAGGGCTGGGCTTGCCGGGTGATGAAACGAGCCCGGCCTGCTCACAACCTTCTTTTCCACCGCAGGCTCAGCGAGGGACAAAGGCCCGACGCTGGACGAAGGAACCGTGTCATTCTTGTCTTGCAACTCATTCATAGACATTCGAAAAAGGTCACTCTCGCTCGCCCAGAACGCGTCGGGTTGGTCCGAGTTGCGGAGAGCAAACTCCAGAACGCCATCGTCCGTGGCGTCGTGTCCGAGCAGCAGCCGGGCCTTGCGCAGCATGTACCGGGGCACGCCGACATCCACGGACTTCCAGCTCGTTTGTTCGGAGTTCTGGACATGTATGCAATGTTTGGTCGAATGCGGAAAGAGTACAAAGTCTGAGTCCCAGCAGGTCCCATAAGCTGAGCCGTATGGAAAGATGTATGCGTCGCTCTTGGCAACACGCCTGCGTGCCATGTGCACCAATAACACAAGCCGGGGGGGGGAGAGGGGTTGCCATAAAGGCTGAGGAATTGCGCCGGTTGGTACCTCCGGGTGTACGCGCTGTTCGAGTCTTTAGGAATGAATCGTTAACATTGCTTGTCCCAAGCCACTGGCCAAAAGTACTTCCACTGGGTGAGAGTGGGGCAATTGTCTCTCTGCTCACAAGTGCTGCTTCTGCTCCTTGGCGTCCCTACCACGCCGGCGCTGGTATGCTCCACACAGAGTCTTTCCCAAGACCATGAAGATCAGAGGGTGCTCACCACCACTGATTTGGGGAATGTAACACAGGGCCCAGGGGGTTCCGGGTCACCAAGTGTTGCCCATCGGCGGTGGGCAGCAGGTCCAGGTATTTTGCTGTTTTTTTTTTGTTTTGTTTGTGCAGTGTGCCAACGACACCGGCATTTAGACGCGGTAAAAGCCCGTGACTTCTGTCAAGGGCGCACCGGATGTACCGAAGCGGGCTAAGGGGGTCACTGCTCCTTTCCAGGGCAGACCGGATCAGCCATATGTCAGCACACGGGTTGCACTGTGTGTGTGGGGGGGGGGGGGGGTGGCTGTGTGTGTAGAGGGGGGGGGTTACCGACAGGGCCTTTGTTGTCAAAAGATGTTCCCTCCACCATTGCTACGCCCCCTCACCCCGTCGGTTTCTCCCAGATCCCCACCTGCTGCATTCCGAGGCTTGGTGACCGCAAAGCTGGGAAGCCGCGGGTGGGGCGACCCTGCGGATTGCCAAGCAACGTGTCGAACATGAAGGGGCGGGGCATTCTTCTGGGGACCCCCTGGATTTGGTATAAGCAAGTACAGCCGAACGAAGGGGTCTCGCTGGCGCCTTTAGTGCCCCCTTGTCCAGGCTACACCCAGGTCCCAGAAAACCACTGTTCCCACGGAGGGAGGGGGATTCTGATCGATTGACAGCGGGTAAGGGGTGGCTGTTTGAACGACTGTGTGGTGGCTGGTAACAAACGTGATGTGGGACTGTGAAGCCTGCCCAGGTCGTTGAACCGGACACACTGTTGCCTTTGCAATCTCGGACATGAGGGTTCTGCACAACGTTGTGTGACCTACGCCTACAGCCCTATGCAGATGCCTCAAACTCTTGAAAGTCCTCCCTGCCGCAAACCAACACCTGCAGTGCCCAGGTGGCTTCCTACGTCAGTATGGTTTGTGTTTGCGTTGAAACGGCCCTTCAATTGAGCAGAGTCCCTTGGGTGGCTCCTGCCTGTTTGCTGAGACAACTTATCACTTAATCCGGAAAATTCGGCATCAGACCAGCATTGGAAAGGGAGTGAGAGGAGGGGGCCGCAAACACATTCAACAGCATAGAGCGGGTCTACAGCAGGGCAATAGCGTTCTCGAACCGTAGATGCTCAGTCCCGTTATAGTCTTCGCTCCCAATGACACTGCTATGTACACCGAGCTTGTCTATACGTACAGCATCTGCTCTGATCGGTCAGTCATTGACTCCTCCCATTCTAACTCTGCCGTGTGTCGCACCTGGTATTTGGTGAGCGAGAGGAGGGGGGGGGGGGGGCTCCTGATAAATTTTCCGTCCTAATGCGTCCCTATCAGGCAGTCTCACTCTGACTTGAGTGTTGCTTCAAAAATGTTGAGAGAGGTAATTAGCTGACCAGTGCAATCTCATACCTTTGTAAGCGGCCTTGCAGTCGGTTCCTGTTGCACTGCTTTGCCCACGTTGCTACTACTGGACCTCGTTAGCAATGGTTTGCCACTCAGTACTGCTTGAATGTGATCGCCCGGCTCCAATTCGTTAGCCTCTGCCAGTATCCACTCTTGCACGGTCTCCTCCCAGCGTAACAAACGGTCAATGCACGTAGGTTCCACGCCCAAGCGCTCCGCTACTGCAAGCACCAGTGCAGCGAGGTCAGATGATAAGGGAACCTCAACATGGCCCCCTTCCTTCCACAAAATGACATGGGAGGCACACATTATCTGGAGGGAAATCCGGTAAACGCCAATGCATCACCCATCGACTTTGCACCAATATGCACCTGCACAATACTGCCAAGCAAGCTACACAGTACTGACATATTTCCTGAACATTCCCCGAGCAGCAAGTTTCATCTGGCTGTCTTCGCTAGGCTAATGAGGCTGAACACTAGTCAAACAGAATGTGCGCCAATGGCAAAATAGTGTGGATAAACAGATATGGAGGGCCTAAAACATGCTTGGCATGGCAAATTTGACCGTTGTGAGTAATTACAATATCAAAAAAAAAATTGGGTTTGGGATTTTCCATTTTTAAAAAAAAGAGGCGGAAATTTTTTGTTTTGGGACCCAATTGTCGTGCAAATAGTAATTTGTAGCTTTCAAACAGGCCATAGGCGGCTGTAGGCAGGGCTCCAGGCTGCAAGACGTGTCTTTGTGCATCATACCATGGGTATCCAGTCGGCCCTCGGGGGCAACACAGGGTCCTCGAATCCATCAAAAATGTGTTTGCCACTTGTCTAAACAAAAATGCCCAAAACTACATAAACTGCACATGTGCTCATCCCACACATCCAAGGCAAGCTCCACAGAGTCAGTGACCAAAAAAAGCTTTTTGACGCAAAATCAAAAAACTCCATTGCCCTCGACAAGTCCACTTTTGCAGAGAATTCGTCATTGCAAGGTACCACACAGCCAGTGAAGAAATTGAGCTGTTGAGGCTGAAAACTGCATTTTTTGCAATGGGGCATTATCCACCACATCCAATGGCCAAACAGTGTTAAAACTACAAAAAGAGGATTTAAACCATGCTTCATGTGGTATTTGACCATTGCAAGTGATGAGAATACAAGAAATTGGTTTTGGTATATTCCATTGTGAGGCTGAAAACTGTTCAAGCAGTTTTGACAGTCTACCCATGGTAGGATGCAAACGGACATATTTTGCAGCCTCGACCCATACCAAGGGTTGGCCTTGGGCTGTTTCAAAGCCAAGAATTCACTGCTGTCTGCACTGAAAATGTGTCATCTCCAATACCACCCCTCTAGATGGGTACCACAGGTCTCTGAGCCCACCAACCACGCTTTGGACACTTGTGGTCACAAAAATGGCCAATTGCTCATCCCGCATGGCGTGAGAAAGCCCCCAGACTCGATCGGAAAGATTCCTTGGCTCAAAATTGAAAATTTTCAAAAGATTTGCCATTTTCAACCACAAAGCGGGGATCATTTTTTTTTAGCAAAAATGCTCATTTTACAAGGGATGATTGAGCCCTGAATTCAATTCTTGAGGGTATGTCAATGGGCCCAAAGCGCGGGGTATTTGGTGCCTCTCATATGGGCAGGCCCACCTGATTTTGATCTAAAGACAGCTGCGAGGTGATTCTAACAATTTGTCATTTTAAGCCGATAAAAGAGAGGTCGATTTCCTCCACATCCCTATCTACCCCTCCGAAAAATTGCGTTTTCCGTGCTGAGAGGGGGGGGGGGAGGGGTCAATGGGAATCCCAACCAAAAACTCATTGGGGGATACTTGTTGGACAATGTAAGGATTTTACCGGGAGTTAAACCCTGGGTTTAACCTATCGGGGTATAATGCACGAAAGGGCCTAAAAAGGGGGGGAGTATGCAAGACTGCTCTTTTTTTTCAAGAACCTCTGCAACGTGAACCCCACCCCCCAAACACACCTCACTCTCCCTTCTTGCCATATCTCTTCTTGCCATATCTGGGAATTCAGGCCTACCAGCGAGTTTTCAACGTGAAATGTGGGAATCCCCGATTTCCAAGGTGCCAATAAAGGGGGGGAAACTCCACCTTCCCCCTCCCAAACAAAAAATAGAGGCCCGTCAGAACCAACACCCCCCCAAATGCATTAAGGTGTGTGTTAAGGCGAGGTTGATCTTACACTATCGCCAGCTACGTGATTTGGCACTGTCTGAGCATGAGGGATAAATCGGTCACAACTGGTGTAGACAGACACCTGAAAATATCCATCTTGCGGAGCCACTCTTTCTGGCCCTCATTTCGTTTTTTATCGCAAAAATCCTCCTACCTTGGACTCTATAACAAAGGAAATAATGAGCATACAACACCATTGAGGCATTCAAATCGTGCACCCACAGAGTGAGGGATACTTCAACGATATTTTTTTTCACCAGCCACAAGACCCTAGAAGTACCCATGTGTCCTCAGTTCTGGACGCCAACTACCCCCTCAACTAACTGTTGGCCAGAGGCCCCCTGGGGGGGAGGGGGGGGCATTGGAGGGGGGGTTCAGGGAGGGGCGACTCAACGGTGGCGGCCGGGAACGGGCGTCGCAAGTGCCGGACCTCCATTTCAGGGTGTGCAATTTAGGGCCAAAATCAGCCTTTTTTTGCCCAAAACCGCCCTAGAACCTGCTGAAAATGGCCAAATGAAGGGAAATAGTGGCTACTCTATACATGCAGCTAGACTTCCCCGTGCCGAAGTGCCCTCTAGGGCCCTCTAACTCCACAATATGTCCGCGAACCGCCCCCAAACCGGCCCTTAAAAGCCCCAGAATTTGTGCACATTGGACGCCGACAGCCCTAAACCAAAAACAGAGCATATCTTGGGCTACGTGGCTCAAAACGTGATTTCGAGCGCACCAAATCCACTGGCAACCACCCACTTTTGGTGGTTTCCACCTCTCAAAATTGCCCTAACCGACGCCTAGACCCCCGTACCTAGGCCCACTGGGCCGCAGCAAGCTGCAAGAGGTAGCCCAAAGAGGTAGGTGCCAAAATGGTTAACAAGGTCCACCGGGTGCAAAAAATATGACTTTTTTCAAAAATGATCTTGGACCACATGAAATGCCAAAACAAGTGTTTTTGGCGCATTTTGAGCTCGTGGTGGCCCGTTTCAGTCCTCCTAGAATCCCAAAATGCCTTGAATATGGGCGCTTTTGCGGCCAAAAATGGGTCAAAAATGGGTCAAAAATGTGTTTTTCCAAAAATGATCCTAAGACCATTTGGGGTGCCAAAACAAGTGAAATGAGCCCATTTTGAGCCCATTGCAAGCCATTTTGGCCCCTCCAAAGTCACAAAATGCCTTGAAAATGGGCTGTTTTGGGACAAAACATGGGTCAAAAGAAAGTGTTTCTCCAAAACTGTTCCTAGACCATTTGGGGTGCACAAACAAGTGAAAAGAGCCCTTTGTGAGCCCATTGCAACACATTTTGGCAAATGCCTTCACAATGGGCTGTTCTGGGACGAAAAATCAGTCAAAAATGGATCAACAATGGGTTTTTCCAAAGATACTTTTGGACTATTTGGGGTGCACAAACAAGTGGAATGAGCCCATTTTGAGCCCATGTTGAGCCATTTTGGCCCCTCTCAAGGCCGAAAGGGCCTTGAAAATGGGCCAATTTGGGACCACAAACGGATGAATACACTTCATTTTGAGCCCTCTTTGAGCGGCTCTCATCCACTTTCCAGTGTGCACCTCATTTGTGGTGTCGCTGAAGTCTCCTAGACCGTGTTCCTTCCCCCACCAGCTTGGTCCCAATATTCAATCCTAGTTAGGGGTAGGGGTAGGGGTAGGTGTAGGGTTAGGAGTAGGCTGAGGGTTGCAGTGGGCATTAGAGTCAAAGTTGGGTTTATGGATAGTGTTAGGGACAAAGTGGACAAAATTTTCCTTAGGGCACCTGAGGTGTTCATGGTGCGTTGGGACATGGACACCAGAGGGCGACACCTTTGGCAACTAACTATTGGCCGGAGGCCACTAGGGAGGGGGGCAGGGGTAGTTGGCGTCCTAGGACCCGCAGAATCCCCCGCGGGAGGAGCCGGTTTCTATTGGCCCAGGGCAGTTGCCTTTATCAGTTTTTCTATGGTTGAAGCCCCCTCCCTAAGGATTGCCGGCAAATCACGTGCAATCAACACACTAGGCATGAGACATTGAAAATTTGCATCGTGCTAGAGTGAAGGAGAATTCAATGGACACATCAAAGTGGCTACATAGCTCTGCCGGCTGCTTTGTGCTTACATGCCCTTTGAGGATTGCAGATCGGAATGGCTTTTTGAGAATTTATTTGAGCACACAGGCACACGGTGAAGGGGCTGAGGGGGGGGGGATTCCTTTGGGAGGTAAATTTTCTCAACGAATGTGGGGGGGGGGGGTAACTTGGGTAGAAAAAGTGCTTGCGCACATGTTGACACAATGCCCAAACATTAGTGATGGTGGTTGAAAAAGTGCCCAAAACGCTATTTTGTAAGCAGCTAGGGTGCACCCATGTGGCAAGGGTTATATAGCATTTTCATGCCTTCCTGCTTTGGGACCCTGAAACGGCAGAGGTTTTGTAGCCACTGTGTGTCATCCTACTTTGATGGCGACACCACGGTACGAAGCAATAGGGTTGGAAGGTTCTATGCCTACCATGGGTCAAGCAGTCAAACTGTCCATTTTTTTGTACAAATGGGGCTACCAATCTAACTATTTAATTGCCCATTTGGAAAAAGTAGGGCAGAGGAGGAGGAGGGACCAACTTATGGTGGCCCCCCACCATGGGCACTGGGAAGCAGGCACCAAGG